>JAQQSK010008543.1:0-13468 GCA_028658325.1 Potorous gilbertii
TTGAACTTCAAATAAAGAATTTTGTATTTGACCTTGGAGATGACAGGGAACCACTGGAGTTTATTGAGTAGCGGGGTAACATGATCAGACCTGTGCTTTAGAAAATCACTTTGGCAACTGAATGGGGAATGGACTGGAGTGGAGAGAGACTAGAGGCAGGCACACCCAGCAGCTGCCATCACTATGGCCCAGGTGTGTGGCAATGAGGGCCTGGATGAAGGAGGAGAGAAGTATGGTAACTACTCTTGAGTAGACTCATTGGAAAAGACCCTGATGTAGAGAAAAATCAGAGTTAAAAGGAAAAGGGGATGGCAGAGGCTGAGATGGATAAAGAGCCTCATAGAAACAATGACCATGAATTTGGACTTGGAGAGATAGTGGAGAATAGAAGGGCCTGGTGTGTCATGGGCCAGGGGGTCAGGAGGAGTTGGACACAACGACACTGCAACAAACTCCTCACCCTTGGAATGATGTCCCCATCTCTTTGTAACTCTTCCTTTCAGCCAGACTTGGGCTGTCACGTTCCCTGCCTCAGGACATCCCCTCTAGTCCTTACTCAAGAGTATAGAACCATAGTGGGGGGTTGTTCTGTGGTTGTTTGTCCTTTGTTCTAGAAGAGCACCATGGCATCAGGGAGGAGATGTCATGACTTACACGTGAATTGGATTTAAGTGAGTCAGGGTTGTGCAAAGTCACCAGCCTCACTTTCTCCTCTGGAGACATCTGGGTCTAGTGGCCAGATACAGATTAGGATGACTGGAGATGGCCCAGGATGCAGTGGGGGTGAACTTGTTTAAAACATCCTCCTGCTTACCAACGTCTGTCCTTAACATCACTTCTAAAAAACTCATTTGTGCTTGGGGGGAATCACAAGGTCCAGATTCACATCGTTTGTTGTCTTGCTTGGGAAGTTTGCAAAAATAGCAAAGATCTAAATGTTCCACCTTAGCTGACCCTCCCCACCTTTCTTCAGAATGCATGGGTAGCCATCCTTTCCAACTCTGGTTTAATTTATTTGTGAGTAAGGAGAATCATTGGGGGATTCTCATGGTTTGTTGACGAGTTTATAAATATTAAGGCTGGGAAGATGATGATGTGTTAGGACCTACAGGAGCTCAGTTCCCTTGCAAACACCCTATTAAAGTTCTAAAAATGCACCAGAAAGAACACTTTGAAATGTAAATTCAAGAGACAAAAGAAGGTTTGCAAATTTGTTTGCATGGGACTTGGACCTCTGATTGTGCTAATTTCTGTGAGGGTGATAGAGAAAATTAAGACTGAGTAAAGATGTGGGAGGATTTTATCCTGTTTTTGATGATCTTTGGAAAAGGAAATAGAAAGGGGATGCGACCACTGGGAAGGGGTGCATAAGATGAGTAGAAACATGGAAGAAAAGGTGTTGTGGGGGCACATGTATCCATGAACCTCATTTTCATGTGATTGGACAAAGGAAGGTAGAGGAAACACATACACGCACCCACCCCTACACACACACACTCACATACACAGACACCCCCATACACACCTACACCCACACACAGAGTATGGTTTAGAAATTGATTGAACTTAGCAGGGAAATAGGCAGAGTGGGGAGAGGGAGCAGGAGACTTACTACACAGAGTAGCACAGTGAGGGAATCATAATACACATAAACTCCAGCGCTGAAGAGAAAGACTTGTAACTGGGAGTTACAAGGCAACAAGAGGCAAGGGACCAGAAACATCTCATCAGTTACTGTCAGTCCAGTAAGCATTTATCAAGTGCTTGTGTGCCAGGCACCATGTTAAGTGCTGGGGGTTCAAAAGGAAGTGAAAGACAGTCGCTGCCCACATGAGACTCATGGTCTGAAGGGAAAGCAAACATTTATATACTGATAAGCTACAGTGAATGGTATAAAGGAAATAGTAAACAGATTAAGAGGGGTTGAGAAAAACTGCTTATAAAAGAAAGGTCTTTAGTTGGGACTTAAAGGAAGTCAGGGACAGCAATAGGCAGAGATGAGGAGGGAGAGCATTCCAGTAATGGGGAACAAGCAGAGAAAATGTGTGGAGCCGAGACATGGAGGGTCTTGTTCATGGAACAGCCAGAAGGCCAGTCGCTGGATTGAAGGGTGTATATCTATCTGTCTGTCTATCTGTCTATCTGTCTATCTAATCCATATCTATCTATCTATCATCTATAATCTAAACATTCATCCATCTGTCTATCTATTTATCCATCTATCTGGCAGGGAGTAAGATATAAGAGGACTGGAAAGGTAAGAGTCCTTGAAGGCCTGTAAATGCCTTTATTTAGATAAAGGGGAGGCAATAGAGAACCACTGGAATTTACTGAAGAGGGAAGTGACATGATTGAATCTGGCGTTTAAGAAAATTCATTTTGGTGGCTAGAAAGTAGATCGGAATGGGGAAAGACTTGAGGTGATGAGGACCTATCCTAGACTGGGGAAGTGTCAGGGGAGAAAAGGGGGTATATTTGAGGGATGTTGCAAAGGTGAAATCAGCAGAGGATTTTGTGTGTGTATATGTAAGTGTGTGTGTGTGTGTGTGTGTGTAGTGCGGAGAGATAATGAGGAGTCAAGGATAACCCCTACTTTGTGAGCCTGAGGGATTGGGAAGATGATTTTGCCCTCTGCAGTAATAGGGAAGGTAGGAGGCAGGGAGAGTTTAGGGGGGAAAATAATGAGTTTGGGACATATTGAATTTAAGAGATCTACTGGGCATTCAGTTAGCACCACAAAACAATCAAAAGTAACCTTTGGAAAATTCCAAAGAACAAACATGTCCTCAAAGATAAAATATGCTAAGACAATCCTACCCTGCTCCTTTGCAGAGATGGGAGGCCCTTGGGTGAAGTGTCTTGCACACATTTTCCAACTTTTTTGATGTATTGATCTGTTTTTCTGATTTTTTCTCCTTTTTTTCTCTCAAAGATATCATTTGTAATATAGAATGACTTTCTGAGAGGAGTGAGGGTGAGGGACATGTGGAATAATTCTGGTAATGTAAAAAAAAGCAAATGATATCAATAAAAATATATTTTCTTAAAAATGAAAGATACTAGAGGTAGAGAGAGATAGGGATTTATTATAGCAGCATAGATCCACATGGGTGAAGAAGATATAGAAGTCTTCTAAGTTTTGGTGCCCTGGTACAATAGTGCTTGACACAGAGCAGGCACTTAACAAATTCTCATTCATCGATTGACTCAGTATAGAGAAGCATCAGAAATCAAGGGGAAAGGATTTCTAAATGTATCTATGCATCAACACAAAAATAAACCTAATGGGATAGTGTATTTATAAATCTAATCATTAGTGTATTTTGGGAAGTTAGTGTATGAAGTTAGGCATGGGCTAGCACAAGATAGTTGTAATAGGAACATGGTGGTGAACCAGGGAATAGTTTTGTTTTAAATTCCTGACCGTCCGAAAAATTGCCATTAAAAGTCATGCTAATTAAAAGTGAGCATAATCTTCCCAAGCCTTTCTTTAGAATCAAGAATTGGATTCCAGAGCCCTAGATCACTTTATCTATGTCAATATTGGCATGGTTTATCTTGTCAAGGAGAAGGGTCATCTCTTCATGTGAGACAGGGATGGAGAATTTAGCAGTGGGAGGTGTTTGGGTGATGTGAGATGAGGAAGAGGTAAGAAGAGGGAGCTCACAGGAAGTGGTCTAAATTTTTTCACTGAAATATGAAGCCAGGTTCTCAGCTGAGGGAATGGGGGAAGGGGAGCCATGTGAGGAATAAAAAGGTTTAGAAGAACCACTGGAGTGAGATTGTGAGTTGATGGGAGATGCAAAAGAATTGCCTTGCAGCAGTGATAGTCCAGTTGACAATAAATTTGTAGTCGACAAGGTTTTGTGGTTTTCTCCACCTTTGGTCAGTAGCAATGTGTGTATAGGAGGGCAGACAGATCTTGTTTTGGCAGGATCAGTGGTATCATAAGGGGGCAAGGTACCCAAGAGAAGAGACAGTGTGGAGTCGAACTGTTTCACCAAGGGTTCAAAGTGGGGAAATGAGTCAAGTCTAGCTTGCGCAGGAGTCATGGGCTGAGACAATGGAGGGGTGGAGGGTTTGGAAGTTACAGTATGGATGAAGAACAGGTGTGGGTTTGGAGTTAAAAGGCAGAGAGAGAGGTAGAAAGCCAGTGGATGGTATTCAGATAAGGGAATTTCAGAGTTCATGGACATGGAAATGGTGGTCAGTTTGGGGGAGATGGAAAGATCAAGGGTATGACCATCCTTGTGTGTCACTGAAGCGGGATGCAGGAGTAGGCTCCTAATTCCTTGCTACCACACGTAGTGATGCTATCAGTATTCTGGTGTATTCAGCACCACTCTTTCTGCCTTTAACCTTGCAGTATCTACCTGGCTAACGGATCTCTAGGTCATGGATATGGACACGAGTCACTTTTTGATCCTAGTTCCAAATTACTTCCCGAATCATTAGGCCAGTTCGCAGTTCTGTTAGCAGTGTATTTGCTGTATTTCCACAAACCTTCCATCACTTAATACTACCATCTTTTGGTCATCTCTACCAATTTTCTAGTAATGAGATAGAATCTCAGGGGTATTTTGATTTGCACTTTTCTCATGCGTTAGTGATTCACATAATTTTTTTCACTTTGCAATTTTTTAAGAACTGTTCTCAAATTGATTAATTGTTTATTAATTGGGGAATGGCTCTCATAGACTAGGAAGTATCAACTGTAAAAATGATTTTGATTGCAGGGGCAGCTTTGATGAAGCCACTTCTAAGTTCTGTGTTGCCTGTGTGACAGAAGCGTTTGATTATTTGCATCGCCTGGGTATTATCTACAGGGATTTAAAGCCAGAGAATTTAATTCTAGATGCTGAGGGATACCTTAAACTGGTAAGATCATCACTGTAGCAAGTGAATTATTGCAGAATTTCTTAATGCAAAGTTGGTGCATGGTCGCTATCCTTCTCTTCATGGTGCAGCTGTCATATTTACAAGGTCCTTTTGACACTCTTCCCAGCAGCCCCCCCCCTCACAAAAAAACTATTCACTTAACCGCCTAAAGTGTTGTGATGAATACTGTTTTGTTACCTGGAAATTTTATGGCTAAACTAGAAAATTTACCAAAGGTTTACAAAGTGTTATTTAGTCATTAAAATTGAGTTTATATGATATTTCAAGTTATTTGATGAGAGTTTCCTGCACATCATGGTAGTTTGTATGGAGGATGGTAGAAAAAAATGATGAGGGAAGCAGTGTGGATGGTGGAAAGAGCTGTGGTTTAGGAGCTCTGGGAGACCTGCTTTAAGTCTTGGCTAGACTGTTACCTGGCTTAGCCTCTCTCGCATGAAAGTTTTACTTTCCCCCTCTGATATTTTGTGATTTTGTCTTTGTTTTCATGAAGTATGCAATCTAGTTGAGGAGACAAGGAAAAAATATAGCAAGAAACATCTTTAAAAATGTAAGAATATTAAAGAAGAAAGACAATGCTTTGGGTGGTTAATTGTGCATGCTACATTATCCTGATGCCAAAGGAATGTAGAGGAAGGGAAAAATATGTACAGAATGGGGAAAATTGGGAAAGGTATTTTGGAAAAGTTAGCTTTAAACCAGGTATCCAAGTTATAAAAACATAGATTGTTGGAGATGAAGCAGTCCAGGGTAACTCTAAGGAGCAGGAGTTGAATAAATGTATGGAGCTAGGAGTATTATTAGTTATTTGACAATAGGATTGAGGATCTGGCATTGGAGCACATTCATGTATTTTTACTTTATAA
The DNA here is from genome assembly GCA_028658325.1 of Potorous gilbertii. Lineage (NCBI taxonomy): Eukaryota > Metazoa > Chordata > Mammalia > Diprotodontia > Potoroidae > Potorous > Potorous gilbertii. The sequence continues at coordinate 5,763 of JAQQSK010008543.1, forward strand.
TAATAATAGCCAGCCCTTCAACAGTGCTTTACATTTTTCATTTTTTTGTTTTTCTTTTTTTACAGTTCAGTTGTTTTTCAGTTATGTCCAACTCTTCGTGTTTCTGTTTGGGTTTTTTTGGCAAAGATACTGGAAGGGTTTGTCATTTCCTTCTCTGGCTTTTTTTTACAGATGAGAAAACGTGACAAACAGGGTTAAGTGACTTGCCCAAGGTCACATATCTAGTAAGTCACATAGTAGTAATCTGAGGCCACATTTGAGCTCAGATCTTCCTGACTCCAGGCCCAGAACTTTATCTACTGAGCCATGTAACTGCCTCAGGATGTCCTGTGCAGAGCCTAATGGAATTAGGATTCCTTTGAGATTGCCAGGCTTTCTAAATGATCTAGTTTGCCAATGGCATTGTGCTGTTTAAGATCCCTAAACACTCAAAAGAGTTTGGTCTAACTATGCACAATAAGACATTTCAAGTGGACGAAGTATGCTTATCATTTAGACAGTAATGGGCAAGAGGAGAGAAACTGATCCCACAGGCCACTTATCTTTAGTGGTAGATAGACAATGAAGTGAACCCAGAACTGAGTAGGGACAGCATATGGTAGACTGCCAATGGGAAATAGCTTCTAGTCATGGCAGTTGGCATAAAGAGAGTTCATTAGGCTTGCCAAGCACTTTTATATACATGATCACATTTGACCCTTATCCCTATTTTAGAGATGAGGAAACTGAAGCAAACAGAGGTTAAATGACTTGCCCAGCAGCACATAATGTCTGAGACAGGTTTTGAACCCAGGTTTTTCTAACTCCAAGATCAGTACTCTGTCCACTCTACAACATCGTATCTCACTTGTAATGACTCAAATTATTTCTCAAACAAAAACTTGTTTTAAATATTTTAATATTTTACCAGAGAATATATCTAGTCAAGTGATATCAAAGTCTCTGAAAAAAATTAAAATTTGGGTCACTCAAAGGGCAAAGGAAAAGGGTGAGGTTGGTGTGATTAGCTATAATTTACTATGAAAAGAATTGTTCAGGAACAAAGGTTGGAAATGGAATGTCATATACAAGGAAGACATGTCTTGTTTGACTGATGTGGGGCAATAATATGTGATCAGCCTGGAAAGGGAGACTGGAACCAGACTGTGAAAGCATTAATGCTAAACACGAGTGTGTATTTTGTTTTAGAGGCAATGGGGAGCCTCTGAAGCTTCTTGAGGAGTGACATGGTAAGGTGGGTAGTGTAGGAAGATCAAATTGACAACTTTATGGAGAAGAGAGAGGGAATAAAAGAGATTAGATGCAGAGAAACACATTAAGGGGATGTTACCGTAGTCCAGTAAGCAGATGAAGAGGACCTGAGCTATAGTAGTTGTGGTGTGAATGAATGAGAGAAGGGAAAGGATGGGAGAGATGGGGAGAAAGCAATAGGCCCTCTCAACAACTGATTGGATGTGGTGGGGTGAGAGTGAGGAGTTGAGACTGACTCCTAGATCATAATACTGGAATACTGTTTGAGTGGTGATACCCAGGAAAATTAGGAGGATCAAATTGATAAGACGCACCTCTCAGACTGGCTAATATGACAGAAAAGGAAATTGATAAATATTGGAGATGTGGGAAAATTGGGACACTAGTACATTGTTGGTGGAGTTGTAAACTGATCCAACCATTCTGGAGAGCAATTTGGAACTATGCCCAAAGGACTGCTACATCTATATCCCAAAGACATTCCCCCAAAAGGGCAAGAAATATTTATAGCAGCTCTTTTTTGAGTGGCTAAGAATTGGAAATTGAAGGAATGCCCATCAGTTGGAGAATGGCTAACCAAGCTGCGGTGTATGTACAGAAATATTTATAGCAGCTCTTTTTTGAGTGGCTAAGAATTGGAAATTGAAGGAATGCCCATCAGTTGGAGAATGGCTAACCAAGCTGCGGTGTATGGTTATAATGGATTATCCTTGTGCTATGGGAAGTGACAAGCAGCATAGTCTCAGGAAAGCCCGGGAAGTCTTACATAAAATGATGCAGGGAAACAAGCAGCACCCAGAGAGCTCGGGACATGTAATGGCAATATTCGGTGAAGAGCTGCGAATGACAGCTCCTTTTGGCAATACAATCCCAAAGGACAGGAGCATACCGTGTACCTCCAGAGAAAGAACTGATAGAGATTGAATGTAGACTAAATCATGCTGTTTTTCACTTTCTCCTTCATTTTTCCCCTTTTATTTGAGTCTTCTTGTACAAAACAACTATTATGGAAATGTCTTACATAATCGCACATGTATAATCTATATCGGGTTGCTTACTGTCTCAGGAAGGAGGGGGCAGGGATAGAATTTGGAACTCGAAACTTTGAATAAAAAGATAAAAATACAAATAAATAACATTTTATAGGTTAAAACAAATAAATAGAGGGTTTGGGGAGGATAATGAGTTCCATTTTGGGCATAGTAAGTTTGAGATGCCATCTAGGCAAGAAGTTTAACAGGTCCTCTAGAGATGTGGAACTGGAGGTCAGGAGAGAGATAAGGGTGTGTGTGTGTATGTGTGAGTGTGTGTATACATACATACATACATCATAGTAAACCCACAGTAAGCACACACCTAAGGTGGGTTCATCCTTTGCTGCTGAAGGCCATGCCATCAGAGAAATAATGACATGAATTGCACTTGACTTTGTTTTGAGTGAGGGAGGGCTGTGCAGGTCACCAGCCTCACTTCTCCTCCAGAGCCATCTGAATCCAGTGACCAGATAGTCATTAGGATGACTGGAGATGACCCAGGATGAGGCAGTTGGGGTTAAGTGACTTGCCCAAGGTCACACAGCTAGTGAGTGTCAAGTGTCTGAGGTGAGATTTGAATTCAGGTCCTCCTGACTCCTGCATTGGTGCTCTATCCCCTGCAACACCTAGCTGCCCTATGTATGTACTTACCCATGAGGGTGATGACCTTGCAAAAGATATTGAGAATGGCCAGTCAGACTAGTAAAAGGAAGAGGTTAACTAAATAATTTCATTTCTTGTAATTGTGTTCATATAGTCCCTGGGTTTGTTTGGGAAGGTAGATTCCCAGATATTTTATAATGTCTACCATAGCTTTAAATGAGATTTTTCTTTCTACCTCTTGCTGTTGGGCTTTGTTAGTAATATATAGAAATGCCAATGATTTATGTGAGTTTATTTTGTAACCTGCAACTTTGCCAAAGTTGTTGATTTTTTCAAGTAGCTTTTTATTTGATCCTCTAGGATTTTCTAGGTATATCATCATATCATCTGCAAAGAGCGATAACTTAGTTTCTTCTTTGCCTATTCTAATTCCTTAAATTTCTTTTTCCTTTCTTATTGTATAGCTAACATCATTTCTCATATGTTCCAGCCAAGGAAGAATATGAGAAATGAATGAGAGAATTAAACAACTATACTTTGAATTCTAAAATCATTGACACTTTCATTTTTGTTTTTTTATTTTTAATTTCTATTTATATGTTCTCTGTAGCACTTTCCCCCTGAATAATATTTTATTCTTTTTCAATTACATGTAAAGATAGTTTTCCACATTCACTTATAAGATTTTGAATTCCAAAATTTTTCTTCTTCCCTCCCTTTTTCCCTTGCCAAGATGGTATGCAATATGATGTAGGCTATACATGTACAACCATATTAAACATATTTCCACATTAGTCATGTTTTAAAAGAAGAATCAGAACAAAAGGAAAAAACTACGAGAAACAAAAAAGAAAAAAAAAGAAAATAGTAACTTTTGATCTGCATTCAGATTCCACAGTTCTTTCTCTGGATGTGGACAGCTTTTTCCATCTGGAGTCGTCTAGAATTTTCTTAGATCATTTTATTGCTGAATGTACAGAGTTCTCCTGGTTTGCTCCCTTCACTCAGCCTCAGTTCATAGAAGTCTTTCCAGTTTTTCTGAAATCAACAGTAGTATTCCCTCACAATCATGTACTACAACTTGTCCATCAATCCCCAGTTGATGGGCATCACCACAAAAAGAGCTGCTGTAAGTATTTTTGTACATATGCGTCCTTTCCCCTTTTTTATGACCTCTTTGGGATACAAGCCTAGTAGTGCTATTGCTGGGTCAAAGGGTATGTACGGTTTTGTAGCCTTTGGGCATAGCTCCAAATTGCTCTCCAGAATGGTTGGATCAGTTCACAATTCCACCAACAATGCGTTAGTGTTCCAATTCCCCCATCTTCTCTACCATTGATCATTTTTCTTTCTTTGTCACGTTAGCCAGTCTGATAGGTGTGAGGTGGTACCTCGGAGTTTCCCTAATTACCATCCAGACTTTTGGAAGGAGCTTACAAAAACAATTTGATTCAAGGCTAGTTGTATTTCATATTCATTTCCCAATCTTATTTTCTAGGACTGTGATAATCATTCTTTCTCTTCATCCTGCCCCTTTTACTAATGCTTCTTAACCTCTTTGAAGATTTTTGAAGTTAAACCGTCAAAAGGAAATACGTACTTTGAGGTTATTTTCCAGAGGTATTAGAGAAACCTAATTAGATAGAAATGCACTCTTGTATATGGAAAGCTCTTCCAGAAGCCACAATCTACGGGTTGAATGAGGGTTCATAGTTTACAGCTTTCAGTTATTAAAAAGAAACTTTATAAAAGGAAGAGAATATGCATTTATAGAGGACCTACTGTGCTCCACGCACTGTGCTAAATGCTTTTTACAAATGTTATTTTATTTCATCCTCACAACAACCCTGTGAAGTAGATGCTACTTCATATAATCCTTATTTTATATGAAAAGAAATGGTAGCAAACAGATGAAATCACTTGCCTAGGGTCACACAACTGGTAAGTGCCTGAGGCTGGATTTGGACTTAGGTCTTCCTGCTACACTTGTACTTCATGAAGCAATAGCAACTAATCTGTGTCCAATTATTAATAATAATATTAAGTTATGTATTTTCCTCCTTGCTCTTTCTTCCCATGCGTTTTCTCAAGACCCACCACAAGGTTAACCTAGAAGTTCTTAATCTCATTCTAATAAGTCTCACTTTCCCTTTGCCTATCTTTAGGACATACGTGAATCACCATTAACCTACAGAAAAGCTATTTTCTGCTGTGAAACGTTTCTTCTCATGTAATTTTCCATCTTTATCATAACCTCATCTTTGTCTTTTTTATCATTTACCATACATTCCCTTATCCCTTTTTAACTTGTGCACTTTTAGATAGGAGAATTAAGAAAGTAGAAAAATTAATCATGTCTAGACCCAAGGCATCTGACTTGTAACCCGGTTCTAGAAAACTTGAGGAATTATGAATATCTCCTAGAGACTTTCACACTAGATAGCTACAATAGATAAGTTTTACCCTTTCCAAATATTGAGGCTTTCATTGTTGCTTTATGTGAGATATTTGAAATCTCAATGTTTTACCTTTAATTACTTTTTGTGGGTTTTAATAGTGTATTAACTGAAAGGAATGATTATTAAACAATTAATATGGGAGGGGACCAGGTTTTTTTCCCCACTTTCTATTTCTGTATTTCAAGACTAGGTCACAGTCTTCAGAGGCATTAGCCTCTGAAGGACAGGGTGGATGACGAGATTGAATTAACGTTCTCCACAAAGCTCAGAAATGTCTGAGGTCAAATTTGAACTCAGGTCTTCCTGGCTGTAGACCTTGTGCTCTATCCATGCTACAACATATTCGTACCCTAAGCCTAAGGAAGCTAAGGAAGTGTTAAGGAAGTATCCAACTGGGAAAGCTAATTTCTGCTTAAAGGGTAAAAAGTTCTGGCTCATTGTTCCACTACACTAAATGATCTGGGTTGAAGGTAGATCCTTTTGTATAGACTTGCTGGAGGTAGAATGATCCGTGTGTGGAGATGAATCCCTTTGTCCCAGAGTGACCAGACCAGACATATCCTCCAACTCTTCATTAGAATAAACCCATCTCTCACTATAGTATTTATTCTCTTATTGTTAACAATTGATTGATTTCCAACCTTCAGGAACAGTTCCTCTAAGATTATTTAAGCATCCAAGGGGTCTCCAAGGGTCCTCTGACTTCTGAGAAGGCAATTGACCTCATTTTTTATTATTTGCTAGCCATAATTAATAAAATGATTATTAATTACCCAGAAATTATGTCTCTCAGACTTTGCTACAATACTTGTCAAGTTTTTGCATCTTATTACTGGAGATTTCCATCTCAGTACAAATTATGTGTAGAGATCACTACATGCAAAGCCAGATTCTCTAGATTTTGTTTAGTGGATGAAAGGTTTTTTCCTAAGATTCTTCTTACTAAAGTATCTGCTCACTGCCACGAATCCGGAATGAAAGGTAATAAACTAAAGGCTGTCAAATGAACTTTGGAGGTTTCTTAGCAATAAATAAATAAATAAACAAATGTTAATGGTGTCCAGATTCAATCACTCCATGACCTCCAAAGCAAAGTCTCCATGGAATCAGTTGTTCCAACTAAAATGTATTTCTCTAGCAAGTTTTGCAAACACGTTAATGGTTTTCCTCTCTTCCATAAATAGAGAGAATTTAAATGCAATGAACAGATGAGTAAAAAAGCAATTTCAAACATAAGATTGTACTTTCATTTATCTGGATATAAAAATAAAATTAAACATTGCTCCCTTGTCCATTAAACTCCAGGCATACAAAGTTAGGTAGGCAGTCCCCCACCAATTCCCTTGCTTGGTATAAAGAGCTCGACTCATTTCAAAATTACTTCTTAATATCCTTGACAGTCTCATAAATGTACAATAGTCTTAGTGAGCAATCCCATGTGGGTGAAAGAATCCCATTTCAAATGATGCTGTTTTAGTTTTCTCAGGATGGTGAGAGGATCTTCCCTGACTTGTGTGTTAATTCTTGTATCAGAGGCAGCTCTAACATTCTCTAATAAAAGGATTCAGAATTTATCTGAATTCTTTGACAAGCTGCCACCCTAAAACTTGGAAAATATGTTTTCTTGGTCAACTGGACCTTGTACATTTAAAAGCACTTATAATGAGAGACACCAAAGAACTTTACTTGTGGAAGAGATGGAAAAGTGTGGATGAGACAGTAGTACAATTAGGTGGTTTCAGAACTGTTTGTTAGAGCCAAATCCAGAAGGAGTTAGGAATGGTCTGATGGGGAGGAGGTCTCTAGTGGAATTCCCCAGGGATCTGTGCTTTTCCTGTGCAGCCTAAAAGTCTGCAGATAGGAAGGATAGCTAATACACTAGAGGATAGAATCATAACTCTAAAAGGTAGTGACAGGGTGGCATATTGGTCTGAATATTAATAGGTTGAGACTAAATAGAGAAAATGTAAAAACTTCCACTTGGGCTAAAAAAATCAATTTCACAAGTACAAGACAGGCTATCCAATTGTTCTTTTGAAAAAAGATCTTTAAATTGGATTGAGTTGCAAGCTCAGTATGAATTAAAAGTATGATATGGGCACTAAAAAAGCTAATGCTCCCTTAGGTGCAGGGTATGTGGTACAATGGGTAGAGCCCAGGGCCCGGAGTCAGGAAGACCTGAGTTCAAATTCAGCCTCAGACATTTCTTAGCTTCGTGACTCTGCTCACGGCACTCAATCTCAGTTTGCCTCAGTTTCCTGATCTATAAAACGGCTATAATAATAGCATCTACCTCCCAGAATCAGAGTGAGGCCCAAATGAGGTACAGGCTCTGGCGCACAGTGAGTCTGATATAAAT
>JAQQSK010008544.1:0-13468 GCA_028658325.1 Potorous gilbertii
GAGAGGGAGGAAGGTAGAGAAGTTGGAACTCAGAGTTTTAGAAACAACTGTTGAGTATTGTTCTTCTATACAACTGGGAAATAAGAAACACAGATAATGGAGTATAGAAATTTATCTTGCCCTACAAGACAAAAGAGAACATGGGACTGAGGGAAGGGAAGGATGTTAAAAGGGAGGGCAGATTGGTGGTAGGGGTAACTAGAATGCTCAATGTTTTGGGGTGGGGGGAGTGGAGAAATGGGGAGAAAATTTGGAACCCAAAATTTTGTGGAAATGAATGTTGCAAACTTAAATAAATTTTAAAAAAGAAATTAAAATAAAATTAAAAAAAGAAATGATAAAAGGAATGGATTCATTAAAATTCATTTTTTTTAAAAGCTAAGAAGACTTTTATGAACTGATACAGAAGGAAGTGAACAGATACTATAATAATGTAAAGGAAAAGGATTTTGAAAGACTTCAGAACTCTAATCAATGTAGTGACCAGCCAGGACTCCAGAAGACTAATAGTGATAACATGCTACCCCCTTTCTGAGAGAGAGAGCAGGACTGCTTTGTACCTAATGTACTGAATTTATTTTAGCTTAAAAAATGAAATGCTTAATAACAATTTACAGTTTCATATAAATTTCTTTTTTGTTTGTCAGTTAACTAGCATTTATTATGCACCTCTCTAGGCCAGGCATCATGCCAAGGGATGGGGATACAAAGAAAGACAAAAACAGAGAAATAACAACAGCAAGAAACAGACAAGCACACACAAAAGAACAGTCCTTCCAGTCTAGAGAGAAAGTCAGCATTAGAAGGCCTGGGAAAGGCTTCCAGAGGGTGAGACTTTAACTCAACCTTGAAAGAAGCCAGATATTGTAGGAGGTGGAGATGAGAGAGAGCATTGCAGATGTGCTGGACAGCCAGTGAAAATGTTCAGAGTGGGGAGTCCAGTCTCACTATATCACAAAGTCCTCAGGGGAGAATAAAGTGCAAGAAGACTGGAAAGGTAGGAGGAAGACTGGTTATGGAAGGCTTTGAGCTCCAGACAAAGGGTTTTATACTAAGTCGTGGAGGTGCTAGGGAGCCACTGGAGTTTATAATGACTAGGGAGTGTTCTATGATCTGATCTGTGTTTTAGGGCAATCAGTTTGACAGATCATTTTTGTTTTGATCTTTGCATAGAAACAACTCGTATTTGTTGGAATTTGTCAAGTTTAGAATAACCAAAAAAATTTTTTTAGGGTTTTTCTGTTTATCTGTTTTTACACAGTATAATGCTTGTTGCTATAGCTATGGGGAATACAATTTTTTTAAGTTACATGAAATCAGGTTCTATAATTATAGAGTCTTGGAACTAAAAAAGGATTTTAGAGGTTCCCCTCCCCAGTCTCCTATCCCCTGTAAAAATTATCTCTGAAGCATATTGCTTATTTCCACTGCAGAAAACTCACTATTTGATAAGACAATAACATTTTTATGTTTCTCATCTTATATGGTGCAGTGGAGAGAGCTTATAGGGCCTGGAGTCAGGAAGATCCAAGTTTAAATATGCCTCAGAAACTTACTAGGTGACCCTGAACAAGTCATTTAACTACTTTCTGCCTCAGTTTCCTCAGCCTACCCCACAGAGTTGTTATGAGGTTCAAAAGTGCTTAGTACAGTACCTGGCACACAGGAGGGGTTATAGCAATGCTTATTCCTTCCTTTCCCCTCCATCCATATTGAACTGAATCAGCATAATCAAAATTAAATATGACTGAAAAGGCAATATAAAGTGCATGGTGAAAGTAAGTGGACTGGGGCATTTTAACAAAAATTTGTACGTGTAAAATGGAACAATATTTCTTCAAGGGCATGTATAACATCAAGGGAAGTGGAAAAAGCATGTGAGAGTGTGATAGACTAACCAAGTACTGCAGTAGAACCCCTCAAAACAGCTTTTTTTAACAGCAGAGAAAGGCCACATTAGTCTAAACCTCTGTGGAGGACTGATGGAAACCTTGGATAGGAATTATGGAGGATAAAGAGTTTCATTGACACTAGTAAAAGAAATACTCGTACTAATGGACCACAAATCCATTGAAATATTGAACCTTCTAGGTCTACACAGAACATCTAATTCCCCTTCCTTTCAGATTCCAGTTCTTTCATTTTACTAATGGCCTCTGGCAAGGACAAATACTTGTCACAGAATAGATCTAGAATCTAGATATACAAGATACCTTCTTTGGATTAGTTGCCATCAGTGTGTAGTTGAAATTGGCTCCAGAAGTTAATGTCATTTCCCATTCCCCTGCCTACTCCATCGGTTTGTGTTAAACATGTACCATATCTTTTGAAAGTCAAGGGACATCGTGTTTCCTGATGGCCAATCTCAAAACCTAGTTGAGTCATTAAAAAGAATTTTTACTTAAAAAAAAAGTTTTTACCGTTCTTACCTGTGCAACATATTGTACTAATCTTTAATCTAAATCCCCAAAGGCCCCATATTCACCCCACTAGAGCCTCAAATGCTTAGCCCCTGCTGCAAACTGATCCCTGTGCACATCTGTTAGGCATGTGAATCATGCAAATTTGGGAAGGATTTTTCAGCCTTGAAACTGATCAGCTCCAGATCAGTCATGGCATTTGGGGCAAACTCTCCGATTTTCCTTTATACTTTTTATGCTATTATTTCCTTTGTACAGCTATTCCTTTCAGGTTACTGTTTCATGAGACCCAACAAAGTTGCTAATATGAGGAAAAGTTTGTTTTAAGGTTTGGACAGAAGGTAGGTGCCCAAGAGATGAAACACTGTCCAGTGTGGAACACAGTGGCTGGGGAGCGAAATGAAAATGCAGAAAAACTGGTAAATGTACTCCCAGTCTTTGTTATTACTGGATTATTTGAAGCAAAGCATTTCTTTCCTTTGTGCTCTGATTTCTTTATCTTTAAATAATGGGATGGAATCATTTACTCATCCAAACGCTTCCATGCAATAACGCATTCACCAGCAACTACTAAGAAATTTCCAAACTCTTATTTGTTGGCTCATGTTTGTTTAAATATCCTCCCAACCACTCTTCTCTCCGCACCAATGTTGGCGGACTAGTAAACAAATGTTATCAGCCTGCTTCCAAACCTGCTCACCCTAAGAAAATGACCTGCTTTTCACAAAGAATATTTGCAAAACTTACGTTGTGATAGTCACCAAAATAGCCACATAAATCTATGACATTTTTAAAAATATGAATTCCATTGCAAAAAGAATGTTTTATTTTGGAGGCCATCTTCTGACCCATCCAGAACACTGAAGTTTCTATTACTTACCTTTCCAGTGTTTTATCAAATCATTTGTGTAATGAGTGCAGGAACTTGTCATGTTAGTTATAGACAAAAAAGAGACTAAATTCAAGAATTACAAAGGAAAGTGAGTAAGTCAACAAATAAATTTCTCTTTTTTTAAAGTATCAGTTTGATGAACACAAATGGCCAGATACTTCTAAAAGATGTTTGGCCCTAAAAAATATAACATATAAAAATATAAGCAATACTGGTTCTCTGTAATGCCCATTTACTCTGAGATTTTGGATCCTTTTTTAATCAGCAACATACTGATGATGTCCCACATATTTATTGTTCCTGCAACATAGCCTAAGATACGTAATTCTATGACACTTAGAGCTCAGCTTAGCCTGACCCACTTTAATGCTGCTGTCATCTGAAATTGTTATGGGGTGAGTGGGTGGGGAGAATCCCAGAAAGGAAACTCCCCACCCAGGGGGCAGATTCACTAAATATCCTGAGCAGAAAGGTCTTGCACCCATAACTGGAGGCCTCAGAAAACTGAAAACTGATCGAGTTTGGATTTCAGTAATGAACCAGAAAGAACAGCACTGGCTTGTACAGATATGGAGGTTCTGCTGTCATGGTTCTGTGTACTTTTAGCTATCTATGTAAAATCAATTTCCATAGTGATCAGACATGCAGAAGGGTCATTTCCTGTAAGCCCAGGATACTGGCTAAGTGGAAATGCTTCTGCCTGTCTGTTGTAATTATTTTAAGCCACATGAACTATAAAGAAAGAAACCTGCTGTTGGCTTGAATGGTGAAAAAGTATCTTGCTTTAAAAAGTCAGCTTTTTGCTTCGTTAAATGTTGTAGTATACAAGGATTCATCCACACTTATTGTCATCACAATTCCATTGATAATTTTTTTAAAATATGACATTAATGCATACCTTTTTCCCCAAACAAAACTGCACATTGCTTCAATAGAAATGACATTTTGTCTGATTAATTATCTCACATAACAGAGATGTCAAATTCTCTGTAAATGGCCTGCAAAACTCCCTGAGTAGACTTAATCTAGATAAAGATGTAATTGAAAAATATTTACCAAAATAAATAAAAATGCAATACAACATAGATAATGTTAATTTGTAATTTTCTGAGTTACTATGTAGCCCACAGGAATCCTTTTCTATTTAAGTTTGTCACTGCTGTCTCACCTCATACTTGGAAGATAAGACAGTTGCTATGCCTAGTGAAGTCCACTCTCACTTTTAAATTCTTATCCCACATTAACAAAATCCTGGAAGAGAGCAAAGTAGTTTGATGCCTTGAGCATGGGTAGTTAAGAAAGATGAGGTCTTCCTTTCAGCTTCTCTTGTGGCTTGGTAGATTGCCTTGGTTAAATTAGCTATACTGCAATTTCCCCATCAGTAGAAAGCCACAAAAAAATTGACACCCACTTCACAAAGGATGTTATAAGGTATGATGGGATAATGGTTATAAGATGCTTTGAACTTTCCCATAGGAAAGTGATTTAAAAACACATGTTCTTTTTATCCCTCCTTTGTGCATAGAAGAGTATTAGTGAGGTACATGCCTAGATAAATCAGAAAGGTGTCTTCTGTACACACTGCCATCCTGATCAGTCTTCATTCCCCACCCCACCCCAAAACCTAAAATATGGTCCAAATAGATCTGTCGCACCAGAGCTAGCCCTTCAGCAGGACACATTTCTACAAGCAAGTAAAGTTTACATTTGTTTCAAGTCATCAACACCACTGACACTATCTTACTTTGGGCAGATATACATCTTTCCCTGGGAAACATCATCCACACCTGATGAGATATGAGGAAGAGGACAGCCAGGTATCAGATGCCCTGTTCTCTCACTTCCTCATTGGCCAATACTGATAAACGAGCAACCACTCTGCTGCATTGTCTCTACTTCCTTGGCAATGTAGAGAAGGCTGTGTTTACTTAGTGAGCCGGCTTCCCAGTCCTTGTGAATTTTTATATGAGTGTTAACTGAAAGAGAGAAGGCCATTTTGATTAAAACCCTACCTATATGAAAAAGAATGAGCAATAACTAACTCAAGTTGTAGAATTTATACAATTAGAATTCTCTTCATGCATATTATGGGGTCCTTTAGCTATATACTTATCTATATATCTATATCGAAATCTATATGCTACTATATTCAGTTCTCATTTTCTTTGGGTCAGAAAAATAAGATTGGAATGGACTCACTGAATGTCTGAATCATATCTCTGAGCTCCTAAATAGCTCAGAAATAGGAGGGTATCTGCCTGTTGTTATTTAGTGACAAAAATCTCTTGACCTCACTCAATAACCCAGTGAGCTACTCAACAGCACTTAACATCAGGTTGTTCTCTTTTGTATTTAACCCAAAGTCCTGGGGAAAATCTGTGCCCATTTCCTCTTGTTCACTCCTTAGTAGAGATGAACAACAGCTGTTCAGCATTCTTCATAAAGGAGCTCTTCAAGACAGCTATTGAGTCTCAGCCTCAGCTTCCCCTTCACAAACAATAATCTGAGTACCTTTGGCCTTTCTTTATTGGATCTTATGTACTTATCTTTTAATCATCTCTGTGGTTCTCCTCTAAGCCCTCTTCTCATTCTTTCTCTTAAGAGGCAGAGGCCAAACCACAATATCCTAGAAAGAACCTTGCTTAAAGAGAAGAAATCACAAGAGGTTTCATAGTTCCTAGGTGCCTGCCATGTTGCTGTTTCTTAAGATCAATGTGTGGTCTGCTCCTGGTTAAAATGATGTTGAACTATGCTGTTTACCTCAGACTCTTCCAATACTACTAAATACTGCCTCTCAGCAGGTGATGACTGAAAGAAGCTTATGTTTCAAAGGAAAAAACTAAACTTTCTTGCTTCCAAATGAGATTAGTGATAGGAAAGAAACTCTTTAGAAAAAGGCTGAGATTTTCTAAAGAGACATCACCCAAGTGTATCTATCTCTTGTTGATGCAAGCCTGAGAACTAGAAGAGAGCGAACAAACCCTCCATAGAGAGTGGTAGAAGCCCCAGTTAATCGCTTTCAATGCTAAAGTGGAACACGTACGGTGACCCACTCCTGAACAAATTAATCATTTCTTCTTTCTGCTTTTTTCTTTATTGCTTCTCTGTAATGTGGTCTGTGTAACTACACTAGCACCACCTCCTAGAACACCTAGAATACCCAAGAACAATTGCAGCCCCTCTCCTTGTACCCCACAAATGAACAGAATCCAACTAAAGAACAGGTCTGGATCTGAGGGACTGTGAAATTTCTCCATCACTACACACCCCCACAGATGGAAGTAGTCATGCAGCTTCTGGTGGGGAAACTCTAGTCATTTAAACAGATCAGTTATAGAAAGTGAAAAGAAGAAAGCTTACACACACACACACACACACACACACACACACACACACACAAGATATTCTAAAATCACACCTTGTCTTTGACATAAAGCGAGTAATTAGATCAAATCTAGGAGCTATCATGGATCTAAGGCAAGCATAACTTAGATTTGAGTATTTTTTATAACAAAATTTTATTTTTACATCATAGTCATTTCTTGATGTAGACTCTTCCCCCACCTTCTTTCCATTGATCGAATCTTTTCTTGTAAAAAAGACAGATAAGCAAAAATCAATCTAGTGACTACATCTTATAAAGGAGGCAGCATTCCTGCCCTTGCATTTTCTTATCTCTGCCCAAAAGAGAGACATATATTTCATTATCTGTTCTCTGAGACCAAGATCAACTTTTTAATATCTTGTATATTGTTCTAATGTTTTCATTAATTTCACTCTGCATCACATACACAGATTTTCCCATGTTGCTCTAGATTCTTCATATTTGCCATTTCTTTCAACACAATGATATTTCATTACATTCATCCACTACTGTTGGTTCAGCTTTTCCCCAATCAGTGGGCGCCTACTTTGTTTTCAGTTATTTGCTGCCATAAAAATTCTGCTATCAATAGTTTGGTTTATATTAGATATCTTTGTCTTTGGTCTCCTTATGGATATATGCCATGCATAGGACTCAATAAGTCAGTGTTTATTAACAGTCTCTTTTATCATATAATTCCAAATTGTTTTTTAAAAAAAACTGGACTGATTCACAGTTCCACGAATAGCATTTAAGCTATTTAATTACCTTCCAATTCTTACCTCCATAGCTTTTCTTTCTTTTTTTTTTCTTAATCTCTTGCTTCATTACTTTTAGGTATTCATGTACTACTTGTGGAAAATCTGTTTTTTCCTTTTAGGTTTTGCATGTAGTTATTACAGAATTACTTCCATATTTCTGGAGATCTCCAGATTTGCAGTAATTTTTGATGCTGGTTAATGTTTTCTTTGATTTACTTATCTCTCTAGATTTATTTTCTGAATTGGAGTTTTTTGCCAGTGCCAGGTTCTACCTCTTATTACACTATTTGGTGAGGTGGTCAGACCTATCTGATCTTACCCTAGCCCCCTTGGGTTCTTTTGCCAACCTCTTCTTCCTGGGATTAGCTCACCCTCCCCTTATCTTTGAGGTTCAGAGTGTTGAATCTTCATGGCTCTCTCAAGTCACTCATTAAGCATTTATTAAGAACCTACTGCATGTCAAGCACTGTGATAAACTCTGGGGATACAAAGAAAGGCAGACATAAAACTAGTCTCTTTTCTCAAGGAGACAGCACACCAAGTTATATAGAGAATAAATCGGAGATTATCAAGAGTGAAAGCACCAAGATTAAGGAAGACTGGTAAAGTCTTCCTGAGGAAAGTAGAACTTGAAAAAAAGCCAGGGAAACCAGGAGTCAAAAATGAGCAAAGAGAATTCCAGAGGGGACAGCCAGTGAAAACCCATGGAGGTATTGTGCACAATTGTCTTGTGTAAGCAGCATCAGGGATACAGACCAGCAACGTGATTAGATTCAGAGTATGGGAAGGAGGGTAATTGAAAAGAGAAGAATAAATAAGACTAGTATGTACAAAATAAACAACATGATAAAATGCTTATTTAAAAGAATATATATGCTTTAAAAAACAGATTAATTATAACCATAAATATGAATGGATTAAAATTTTCAATATTGTTCTTGGTCTCGTTTTATTATTCCCTTTTAAAAATATTTCATATGTAACTCCAACTGCCCTCTTTTCAGTTGAACAATTAAAAAAAAGAAAAGCCCCTAACAAAGGTGGGTCCTTTTCCTCTTTCTTTGATTTCTCTGGGATATAGACCTAGTGAGTGGTATGGCCAGGTGAAAGGCTGTATACTTTTTGGGTATAGCTCCACATTGCTTTCCAGCAAGACTGGATCAATGTAAGCTTCTCCAGCAGTATGTTTGGGTACCTGTTTTCCTGTAACTCCTTCAACAGTTGTCATTTTCCTCTTTACCAATCTAATGGGTATAAGGTAGAACTTCAAAGTTGCTTTGATTTCATTTCTTTATTTATTAGTGATTTGGAAAATTTTATTATGTGATTGTTGATAGCTTGAATTTCCTCCTTTGAAAATTGCCTAGTCATATTCTTTACCCAATTATTTATTGGGAAATGACTTTTACTCTCATAATTTTAATATGCTCCCCCCCACACACAAAAACACGAGACCTTTATCAGAAAAACTTGCTGTAAAGATTGTGTTTCCCAGTCACCTGTTTCCATTGTAATATTAACACATTAGTTTTGTTTGTACAAAAACTTTTTAAATTTTATGTAATTAAATTGTCTATCTTTTCTGCTTCTCTCTGACTTTTCTTTGACTATGGATTTTTCTCCTGTCCATAAATCTGAAAGGTGTTTTTTTCCTTACTCCGCTAATTTGATTATAACATCTTTTATGTATAAGTTATGCATGTGCTTGGTATTTTTCTTGGTATAGAATGTGAGATATATTTCTGCTAGACTGCTTTCCAGGTGAGTCCTTACCCTGGTAACTGGAGTACTTAGGTTTATCAAACCCCAGGGAACTGTGTTTGTTTCCTTTTATATGCTAGGTAGCTAATATGTTCTAATGTAGCTCTCTATACTGATAGATTGTATTCCTTTCCTCTTTTTTCCATGACATTCTTGACCTTTTTGTTCTTCAAACAAATTTTATTATTATTTTTCTAGCCCCATAAAATAATCCTTCTGTAGTTTGATCAATACTTCACTGAATAACTGAGTTAAATTAGGTAGTCAATAATTATCAGATATGTCATTTCTAATTTTTTTAAAAAATTCTATTGAGATACTTAAATTGTATCTATTTTATCCTTTAGTTGGATTTGTCTAAATCTGAAAGAGATATATTGATATCCCTTATTATAATTTTACTATTTCTTACTTTAATTTGATTAATTTTTCATTTTGTAGATGTTATGCTATTTGTTGCATATATGTTAAGTATTCATGTTAGTGCCCTTCAGCATGATGCAGTTTTCCTACTTACCTCTTTTTATAATGTCTATAATCACTGTAGCCTTATCTGAAATCACAATTTCTACCCATTTTTGTTTATCTGAAGCTTGATAAAATTTTGCAGTCCCTCATTTTAATTCTTATGAGCAATATATTGTAGGATTCTCTAAACCATTCTGCTATTTTCTTCCATTTTATGAGTTATTTTTTTTCCCCAGTCTCATTCCCGGTTATGAATCTTAATTGTGTATTGCCCTCCATTCTGAATTCTTGTTCTTTTTCTTCTCTTTGTCACCACACTCCTCTTTACAAGTAAGATAATAAAAGAGAGGGAGTTTACCTGATACTTGTGGTCTCTAAGTGGAATGGCCAGTTTCTACTCTTTTGCAGGTCTTTCCTTTCTCGCCATCCTTAATCTTAGGTTTTTGCTTTTTCTTTCTTTCTTATAATCCCCCTTTGACTTCTTGGGACAAGACTCTGTCAAACTCTTCCCAGGACTCTTCTCCTATTGTCGCTGGCTCAGGGCCACGCCCTTCACTGGACTTCATAGTGCTCCTCTCTCCTTTGTGCTTGCTGTATCTTGCCACAAAGCTTCAGATCATCCTTAATCTGGACTCAAATTGAAGTGCCTAATGTCTAAATGTTATTACTCTCTAACAATACTAGAGTTGGAGAAAACTGTTTGGAAAGTTCAATGCCATTAAAAAAAAAACTCCAAGACTACTCCCTTGCTCTGGCCACTGTGTTAAACTCTACCTAGGGCTTTTTCCCATTGCCCTGATTCATTTGGGCTTAGGGCTGACATTTTGGGTTCCTTCCATGAATCTCCAGGAACACCCATAAATTAATCTCTACCTTGGGCTTTTCTCGTCCCACAGGACTTGGACCACTTTCTCAAGAGGCATTGTTGGGTTCCCAAGCCACCCCTTTCTTGTGATTCATTGAGACTTCCTCTCCAATTGACAAGGATTTGCACCACAGATTCCATCTACTTCAGTGTACCTATAGGATTCCAGTCATCTTTTTTGTGTATCCATGTGCTGTGGAGAGGGGTCTACTAGTGATTTTCCTTATTCTTTTTTTTTTAACTGGCATATTTTAAAGCTTTACTGGGATGTTTACAGGGTAAGGGTTCCGCTAGGCCCTAACAGGTCACTTTCTTACCACAGTCTCCCAGTGCAACATTGCTTCTCATCTTAGAAAAGAATCTGACCTTGCTTGGGCCATTATCTGTTTTTGTGGGAAGTTTTGTTTTCATTAAATTCCCTTTCTTACTCCTTTCCCCTTCTAGGCTATCTTTTCCAGGAATGTTATTCCTAAAATATTCTATTCTATTTCTAGGAATCTTAATTCTCAATACAGTGGGATACAGTGGGATATGTTCTATGAATTTAACCCAGAGGTCTCAGTTCTTTTTTACTTTTTCCCTCTTCATTTATCTTTTTCATCTAACTTTGAAGTTATATCTCTGAAGCCACTTCCTCTACTCTAATCTGTAGCTCCATAGGGTTCCAACCATTTCTTCCATCCCTAGAGGAAATTAATGCTGAGATACATTTTCCTGCATTGTAGAAGCTGATATCTTGAAGTGTTAAGCTTTCTCTCCCCTCTCCCCAGAATAGAGTTTTTTGAAAGATCTTTTGACCCACCTTTTCTGATTTTGCTATGGCATCATTTCAGGATTCTACTGAAACATTCCCTTCCTGATGGCTATATACACAGTGGGTTCTTTTGATGGAGTTGTCTGTCTGTTTTGCTGAACATAGAACTTTACCTGATGCTTATGCTTTCCTTTGCATGATACATTATTTTTTCAGAGCCAGCTGGGATTGTTTACTCTTCATATCATATTCCAATTTTTCCTTTGATTTTTATGATAGTTGAATAATCTTGTTATTTGTTATAATAATCCTGTTATTAGTTATCCTTGGAACATGAAGGGTTTTTTTCTTGGCTGCCTGCAACATTTATTCTTTGATGTTGTAGTTCTCAAATTTGAATGGAATGTTTCTTCAGAAATTAAACTCGAGGTTTCTTTCTGTTGATGTTCTATAGATAATCTCAATGTGTACTTTGCTATCTGTCACTAATAGAATATGGTATTTATGTTTAAAAACATTCTAATTGATATATCTTGTTTTTACATAATATTCTCCACCCTTCCACAGAGAGCCATTTGTTATGACAAAAAAGTAAAAAGGTGTGGAAGTTCAGCCAGTCTAAAACATCAAAAAAGATCAAACATATGTATGGGGTATTACGCACTCATAATTCCTCACTTCTGAAAAGAAGGGGAAGAGATGTCTCATTATGCTTCTTCTTTAGGGTCAAGTTCATTTCAAAGCATTATTTTGATTATTTTGTAGTTCTTTTTATTTATACTATTGTAGTCTTAGTATATATTATTTTTCTGGTTCTGATTATTTCATGTTACATCAGTTAATATGCATTCTCATGTTTCTTTGGATCCATCATATTTATTATTTTTTACAAACCCTAATATGCTGTTATATTCAGGTACTACAACTTTATTTAGCCATCCTGCAGTCCATGGGCATCCATTTTGCTCCTAGTTCTTTACTGCTTAAAAAATGCTGCTGGGTAGAACCAAGATGGTGGAATAGAAAGACACACATACTCTAGCTCTTCTCCCACAGCCCATAAATACCTGTAAAAAATGACTCTCAATAAACTCTAGAGCAGCAGAAGCTACAGAACAACAGAGTGAAAGAGATTTCCAGCCAAAGGTAACCTGGAAGGCCAACAGGAAAGATCTATCACACAGGACATGGAGTGGAGCCCAGCCCTGCTGTGCAACACCAGGAGGAACAGGACTAGAACAGGCTTCTGGGGCAGAATCTTCAAGAGAGAGGGTCTCAGATCCTTAACCCACAAGCTCCAAAGAAAACTTCAAAGGTCAGTGAGAGGGCTTTCCCAACTGGGTGAGAAGGGATCAGGGTCTCTCCAAGCACTGGACCCAAGCAGTGGTGGCAGTAGCAGTGATGGTGGCAGCTACAGCATCCATTTCTGAAGCACTCTGCCTAAAGCCCCTGGGGGAATTGAGCAGCTGATCTGAATCTCAGCCCTGAGCACCGTCCTAGTGTGAGGAGGTGTGCTAGGACCATCCTCTTGACAAAGGATTCAGAGGTCAAGTAAATGTCTGAGAAAATGCCCAAAAAAGGGGAAAAAAATAAGACTATAGGTTACTTTCTTGGTCAACAGGTATTTCCTTCCATCCTTTCAGATGAGGAAGAAGAATGCATACTGTCAGAGGAAGTCAAGGCCTCTGCATCCAGTACCTCCAAAATGAATACACAGTGGGCCCAGGCCATGGAAGAGCTTAAAAAGCGAGTCAACAGCTTGCTAAAGGAGACCCAAAAAATGCTGGAGAAAATAACAACATTAAAAATAAGCTAATTCAATTGGAAAAGAGGTCCAAAAAGCCAATGAGGAGAAGAAGGCTTTAAAAAGCAGAATTAGCCAAATGGAAAAGGAGGTTCAAAAAGCTCACTGAAGAAAATAGTTCTTTAAAAATGAGTGGAGCTATGGGAAGCTAATGACTTTATGATAAACCAAGAAATTACAAAACAAAATCAAAAGAATGAAAAAATGGAATATGAAATATCTCATTGGAAAAACAACTGACCTGGAAAAATAGATCCAGGAGAGACAATTTGAAAATTATGGCACCACCTGAAAGCCATGATCAAAAAAAGAGCCTAGACATCATCTTTCATGAAATTATCAAGGAAAACTGCCCTGATATTCTAGAACCAGAGGGCAA
>JAQQSK010008545.1:0-13468 GCA_028658325.1 Potorous gilbertii
CCTTAAGATCCTCTTTTTATGTTTTTCCTCTTTGTAATATAGACCTCAAAAATTCTATTTATGTATATCAAAGTGAAAAAATATATTTTATTCCTTTTGGCCCTAAAACTCAAAGATGAAAATATTATCAAAAATTAGATGATCTTGATTAGATTAACCTGAGAGTTTTAAAACTAATTTTATAACAATTTTCTGTATGACATGTGACAGGCAAATGAAAAGTTCTTTGTTCCACATTTTAATATTCATTTAGGCTGCCAATTAACAGTAAAAAGGTACATTAAAACATTAACTCAATAATATCAACTGGAATTTCTATGACAATATTTGAAATTTAAGTCTATCTTAACCATAATAAGATTATCAACCACTCTTTTATGAAGTTGAAAGTTTCATAATTATTATGATGAAGCCTGACTCCAGAGAAAATAGGAGTAATGTGCTGCCCTCCGCTCATTGCAGAGGTGTATCACTGTGGGTGTGGAACGTTACATGTACTGTCAGACTTGATTGATGAGTTGATTAGTTTTACTGAACCATTTTTTTTTCCTTTTGTGTTGTTACTCACTATGGAAAGGTGGAAAGATATATTAAAATGGCATAAAATAGAACCTACCAGTTAAATCAATTTCTATTTTAAAAAATATACCAATTTTTAACAGCTAATCAAGGGTTAGACTTAGATGAAATAAAATCCATGTTCAAATCCTGACTTCCAAGATGGGCAAGTTACTTAATCTCTTCCCATACATCTCTCAAGTTTGAGGAGAGGACCTACTATGTAAAAAATACCTCATGAAGATGAAGACCTGTTTCTGGGACAGAAAACAAAAATAAAACCAAAAAAATATTGCATTCCTTAACTATGTAAATTCCTTGGCCATATATATATCAGACATTAATATATGCCAACCAATCAATCACTATTTTTATCAAGATCCAGCTATTTGCCAGACATTGTGCTAAGTACTGAGAATTAAAAAAAAGGCAAAAGACTGTCAAATTCCCTCAAGTAGCATACAATGTAATGGTAAAAACAACATAGAAACAAATATATTCAAACAAGCTTTATACAAGATAAATGAGAAATAATTAATAGAAAGAACAAGAAATAATAGAGATTAGGAATGGCTTCCTGTAAAAGAAGTGATTTTATCTGAGACTAAAAATAAACTAGTGAAGTTATTGCATAAGACTGGACATTTGGATGTTAGATAAATTAAAAAGTTTCATTTATGAAAAATATATTTCATTTTACATTATACTTGGGTACCATCTTGTTGTGGTGGTTGTTGTTAAAGAATTTACCATTTTGGCCATGTTTATCCCAAAACTACATTTCTTGCAATTATTATTTGGCTTTCAGAATGCTTCCATATTTCTCTTTTACATACCTAAAATATGAGAAGGGAACCTGAATAGGAATAAATAATGTAATATGTGATACTTCTGACATAATATGATCAGAAGATCTAGGCTGGACCAGACACCTGGTTTTCACTTCCTGATTCCAGGTGGTAGTGAGGTCTCTTGTCAGGAATGAATGAATGAGGGAAATATATATTTATTAATTACCTACCATGTGCTAGGCAGAGTCGTAAGTGCAGGAATACAAGTATAGAAGTGAGACAGCCCTGACTCAAGCCTAAATTCTAACCCTAACCCTAATTCTGAGTTAGTAGTGACAAGACAATAACAATAGGTAACAGCTGGACAGCCCCAAGTTTTTGCCTGTGTCCTCTCAATGTCACAAGGAATCCTAGAGGGACTGTAGCACACTGAGCAGACCCTCCAATGACTTTAGGTTGACCTAATTAGCTCAATGAATCTTGAATTCAATAGGTAAGGATTTTTATGACCTTAGGTGACCAGGAAGGTACAGTAAGGAGGTAGGGGTCAAGGCTTGGGGACAGCTTTGTCACTGTTTAGGAAAACATCTTCTTGGCAGGGCAAGAGCAGAGTATTGGGACTGATCCCCATGATGATGGGAGGGAGGCACGAGGAAAACTTGATAGATATTAGTTCAATATCCAAGGTCGGGCAGAAGGTACAGCGGATAGAGTGCCAAGCCTGGAGCGAGGAAGACTCACTTTCCTGAGTTCAAATCCTGCCTCAGACACTTGCTAGCTGTGTGGCCCTGGACAAGCCACTTAACCCTGCTTACCTCAGTTTACTCATCTATAAAATCATCTGGAGAAGGAAATGGCAAATCACTCTACTTCTCTGCCAAGAAAACTCCAAATGAAGTCACCAAGGTTCGGACACAACAGAAACTATTCAACAGCAACAATTAGTCCTACCCCATTTCCCTGCCCAGAAGACCTTGGCTTTACTAAAAGTTGGTTCTTGATTCTGAAAGCTTCAGAGATGGACCTACTATCCTGCTTTGATTAGCAGACAATAATATCCTATCTTTTTGTGAATTCTCTTTCTTTTTCCTTGCCTTAATAGAAGAAGTTGCTATTCCGCTTGGTGAATCCTCTAAGGTAAAGTCTCAAAAGAGAAGAATTGAGAATTTATTTACAAGTAGTGTAGTTAATTCTCTACTTATCCAATTCCTTCTCAGGTTCTATATAGCTCAGTTTCTGAGTCTAAGTCCCTGTATCCAGTCTTCATTCCATCTATTCAGAGTCTATGTATCCAGACTTCCTCCCACTCTTCTGCCAGGCCTTTGGCTTTGTGGCAGAGCATCATTCTCTTTTAGTAAGTCCCTCTATTTCTTTCTATCGGGACACATAAACTCTTTGGCACTTGGTTGGCAGAATCATTCCATTTTTCAGTCAATTCTACATTCCAAATGAACAAAAAATCTCTAATAAGCTTCATCTATGCAAAAGTTACTTGTCTGCATTTGTAAATGACTGTTCATTTCATGATGACACATGTCTTTTTCTTTCTGGGTAATATAATAAGAAATTGAGGGCAGGCCTAACCTCTCTAATGACAAGAGAATGTCATGAAGGGCGTCATTCAACTTTTCCAGATCTCAGGTTTCTCATCTATAAAATAAAGCACATTGGTCTAAATAAACTTTGAGGCCCTTTCCAGCCTTCTGTCCATATTCTTATGAATTTTTGTCTGCCACACACAGCTTATTCTGTGCCAAAATTTTTGTTGGCTAGGATTTCAAATTTTTTTCTCTCCTATTGAGTCATAAATTCAAAGATCCTGGAGCATCCTCATAAAATGGTTGATGGGCATATTTGTGTCCAAAGCCATGTGATTAGTTAAATAAGTGATATTAGAAAATGCTACATGGCAGTGAATATAGGGTCCTGACCCTGGATTCGGAGAAGTCTGAGTTCGATTCCAACCACAGATGTTACTTAACAACATGATCCTGGATGTCACTTAACCACTATCTACCTCAGTTCCTTATGCATAAAATGGGGGCAGTAATCGTTCCCAGGGTTATTGTGAGGATAAAGTGAGCTTATATTTACAAAACACTTTGAAAACCTCAAAATGATATATAAATGCTAGCGGTTATTATTTCAGACATATGCTCTGAAACCATAATGTGATATCATCTGGCTAAACTTCAGGGGCTACTCTAAGCTGAATTAATTTTTGAGTGAGAAAATCATTGCCTTCTGATTGAGATATAAAGCTTTAGACTTTCATGCCTAGGAAGTTTCTCATACTGATGATGGGAATAAAGATGTGTCTTGACTTCCTGGACAAATTCCGGGCAGGATGATTGCATTTTGTCTCCCTATATTGTCTCAGGGCATTCCACATTCTATGGGATGTATTAATTTCAAAATATGTTATTATGATTCAGAATGGCAGAACAATACCATCTGTTTGGATTAATCAGAAACAAGATACTAGGTTTTTAATCCCAGATCAGTTCCCATCTTGTGAAACTGTCCAAAAAGTTCTGAAACTGTCCTTTCATTTGCACAGTATCTATTTTCAAGTTGTATTGTGCCAATGAAGAAGATATTCAGTATCATATTTGTTGAGAACATGCCCCCAAAGTTCTACTTTCCATCAAGCCCCTCCTCTCCTTCACCATAAATACATGTGCATCAAGGCAAAGCTTAAACTTGTAAAATTCTTCATTTTGGTAAGCATAAACATTTGATTTTGGAACTGTCATTTGATAATATATTCTATGACTAGATATAACTGTCTGGGATCATGACACACCGATTTGAGTTGGAAGAGAGGTGTAGCTAGTACCCTTCTAATTTAATGTGGGAGCATTATCAGTAAATATTAACAAGACAAATCCCCACGAATTCCAAATAACTTGAAATTCAATGCTTTCAAGATAGAAAAACCAAATGAAAAGATTGAAACTGTGTATCTATTATGTCCTATATGAACTTTGTCAAAGGTGAGGAGGAAAAGGATCATGATATTAGCAGAAAGTCATAGAATTCTTTAAGCTTTGCAAAGTGTTTGAAGTATCTTGTCTATAGATATATCCGTTTAGATTGTGATCTCCTCCTATTTGTCAATGACATTTTGCCAGCTGAAACATCATAAAACCTCCTCAATGGAATCTAAAGTTATTTGAGAGATCAGAGTAGCTTCTCAAAGCAGAAAACAAGTCAAAAAATAATGAGTGTTGTCTATGTTATGAAATTCCAATGAACTGAAAATTTCATTAAGTACTCACATACGCACACACATACACAAACATACACATACACACAATTTGGCAAAGTAGATAGAGGGTTGGAGAGCTATCCTTTGAGTTGGAAAGATTTGGGATGAAATCCTGTGACAACTATCCATGTGCCTCTGACATATACTGACTATTTGATCATGGGAAATTCACTTAGGTTTTCAGTATCATTGACAATAAAATGTGTCTCTAGTTACCAGTTTGCAAACCAATGAAGTCATTGGCATGAACATCTCCTATTCTCCTTTTACCTACATAAAACAGATATAATTATCTAGAACATAAACCACATATGGAAAAGGAAATAGGTCCAGAATTGAACAGGAGGAGCAAAATAGCCTTCAATTGCATTTGGGAAGTTGTTCAAGACTTTTATAGGATTGTAATATATTGGAACCTATCCTGTATTATTCAACACTTTCATTGGATTATATTATCTCAAGATTCAACTAGGTGACCGTATTATGCCTGGACCTGCCTTTCTTCCAGGAAATATTTGATCTGAGAAACTCTAAAACTATCTGGAATATATTATTCTTAGTATTTGGTTTAAGATTTGCAAGAGTTTTCATATATTTTCTCACAGTGGGTAACATATCTTAGCCCATATGTTAGCCTTATTGCAACAAACATCAATTATGCCTATGTTCAGAACAGCAATATTTTGACTGGAAGGATTTGCAGTATCTTTAATGCCATCACTAAGACTTAATTAATCTACAGATATTGTTAGTTATAGTTTACCATCATCATAGCTAATGAGAGTAAAATAAACCCTTCTTTCATTTCACATAGCACCTGCTGCCCAAATCCTGCCAGGATTCTGTCTCTATAAGCTTCTCACTACCTGTCACTCTCTCTGCTTATGTCTTTGCCATTCTGCTACACCTAGGGTTAACCTGTTTATCCATCTGCTCCTTCCAATGCTGTTGCACCTGGGGCTTTATCCTGCCTCAGTCTAGTGAAATGTGTGTGTGTGTGTGTGTGTGTGTGTGTGTGTGTGTGTATATATATATATATATATATATATATATATAGTAAATATACATATATATAGATAGATACAGATATAAATATATTCAACCAGAGTCTGCACAGAAATGGCTCTTACATGGTTTGATGCTCCCTCTTCCTGACATGACTTGCACTTGACTTTGTTTTGAGTGAGACATAGCTGTGCAGGTCACCAGCCTCACTTCTCCTCCAGAGCCATCTGAATCCAGTGAGAAGATATTCATCAGGATGCCTGGAGATGACCCAGGATGAAGCAATTGGGGTTAAGTGATTTACCCAAGGTCACATAGGTAGTGAGTGTCAGTTGTCTGAGGTGAGATTTGAACTCAGGTCAGTTAGATGGATAGAGCACCAGTGCATCCAGGAGGACCTGAGATCAAATCTCACCTCAGACACTTGACACTCACTAGCTGTGTGGCCTTGGGCAAGTCACTTAATCCAAATTTCCTCATCCTGGGTCATCTCCAGTCATCCTGATGAATATCTGCTCACTGGATTCAGATGGCTCTGGAGGAGAAGTGAGGCTGGTGACCTGCACAGCCCTCCCTCACTCAAAACGAAGTCAAGTGCAAGTCATGTCATCATTTCTCTGATGGCATGGTCTTCTTGGCAATGAAAGACACACACACACTCCCTCTTCCTACTTATCTCATGTATATTAAGAAAGTAAAGAATAAAACAAAACACAACAACATTACACTTAATGACATTTCTGCAGCTTACCCAGTGTGAATGGCAGTGAGACTTGACTTGCTTCACATTTTTCAGAGCTCCAATTGACAGATGAAACTATATTGAAAGAAAGAAAAAAACAGTAATAAAATATATTAGGTCTCTTGATCCACAGAGGAAAGTAAGGCCCTGACTTCTCTTCCCTGGCGCTATCTCTCACTGAGAGGCTCTCTACATAAAAGTAAACTGAAGGGAATAACGTTCACCAACTCTTTTAGAATGGCACATTCTAGGTTCTACTAATCACTGACAGAAGTTTCTGCTACAAGGCCATCAGATATGGATACCAAGATGACACTGAAGATCCCAATCCAGACTTTGCCTCTTCACCACAGAGTCTCTGCAGGAATAACCCTATCTCTGCCCCACATTATTACTTGCTCCCTAGGCAAATAAAAAAGAAAAACATGGTTTGCTTTGGGAATGGAATTAACTTGCTTGCCAACTCAGCACTGTATTATCACTGCTCATCATAGCAATTGTGAAAATGTTAAAACATTGTAAAATTGTTTTGTGGTTTTTTTATTATTCTGAATTTAACAAGCAGCAAGTGAAACTAGTATTTGCACAATCAAAATCAAAGATTTTATATGAAACTCTGAAACTTTTAGGCACAGTATTCTTTTCTTTTTAAGTATAATATTGAAGTAACTATTGAAGTAGTATAGTATATTATTGATATAAAGTAGTATACTATTGAAGTAGACTAAGAAGTAACAATTTCTTCCAAGACTTAACTGGCCATGGGGGCATAGCCAAGGATGGCAGAGTAGAAGCAGGGACCTGCTTGAGCTCCCCCCCAGACTCCCTCAAAATATCTGTAAAAATGACTCTAAGCAATCTATAGAGCTGCAGAAGCCATGGAACGATTAAGTAAAACATATTTCCAGCCCAATATAATCTTGACGGCCAGCAGGAAAGGTCTGTTGCACTGGCCTCAGAGTGGAAGACAAGAGAGCATCAGCCATCCTGGCACAGACAGGACTAAAGCAGGCCTTGGGGTGCTGAATCACTAGCAGCTGCAGCAGTTTTCAGGCTTCTTAACCTGAAAATGCCAGACAGCTTCAAAGTTCAGTGGGAAAGCTCTCTTACCTGAGTGAGAAAGGAACCTGTCCCAGCACCAGCTCTAGCCCCAGCCCCAGGGAAGTGGCAATCACTGACACAGCAGAGGATGCTTCTGGAGTTCTTGGCCTAAAGACAATGGGGGAATTGACTGACTGATATGGTCCTCAGTCCAGGGTGGCATCATTGGGGTGAGGAGGAGTGCTGGCATGGCAGAGCTGGGGGATGGAAACCGACTTGCAGTACCAGGGCAGAAAAGAGTGCGTATGGTTGATCACAGATCAGATCACAGATCAGCAGAGGAGCAAACACCTCTCCTTTATCATACCACTTTGGAAGAACTGAGAATTTAGGTCCCTAGAGATATCTCTGAAAACATCTACACAAAACCCCTGAAACTTGGGGCAGTACACCCTTCACTTAATAAAGATCTCAAAAGTCCAGTAATTGGCTGAGAAAATTATCAAATGGGGGAAAAATAAGACTGGTAAACTTTGTATTTTTATATGTTCTGGACAAGGAAGATCAAAGCATATAATTGGAGGAAGACAGCAAGGTCAAGACTCTTACATCCAAAGCCTCTAAAAAAAATATGAAAAGATCTGAGGCCAAGGAAGAGTTCACAAAGGATTTTAAAATCAAGTAAAAGAAGCAGAGGAAAAATTAGGAAGAGAAATGAGTGTGATGCAAGAAAATCATGAAAAATGAGTCACAACTTACTAAAGGAGACCCATAAAAGTGTTGAAGGAAATAGCACTTTTAAAAGTAGATTAACTCAAATAGCAAAAGAGGTTCAAAAAGTCAATGAGAGGAAGAATGTTTTGAAAAGCAGAATTGACTAAATGGAAAAAGAGGTCCAAAAGCTTAGTGAAGAAAAGAATTCCTTCAAAATTAGAATGGAACAAATGGAAGCTAATGACTTTATGAGAAATCAAGGAATTATAAAACAAAACCAAAAGAATGAAAAAAAATAGAAGACAATTAGAAATATCTCATTGGAAAAACAACTGACCTGAAAAATAGCTCCAGGAGAGATAATTTAAAAATTATTGGTCTACCTGAAAATCACTCTCAAAAAATAGGCCTGACATCATCTTTCTAGAAATTATCAAGGAAGGCTGACTTGATATTCTAGAACAAGAGGTTAAATAGAAATAGAAAGAATCCACCAATCTCTTCCTGAAAGAAATACTTAAAGGAAAATTCCTTGGAACATTATAGTCAAATTCCAGAGTTTCCCAAGTCAAAGAGAAAATAGTATAAGCAGACAGAGAAAAATAATCCAAGTACTATGGAAACACAAGCAGAATGAAACAGGATTTAGCAACTTATACATTAAGGGATCAGAGGACTTGGAATATGATATTCCAGAGGTCAAAAGAGCTAGAATTAAAACCAAGAATCATCTATATAGAAACAATGAGTATAATACTTCAGGGGAAAAAATGGAATTTCAATGAAGTAGAGGACCTTCAAGAATTCTTGTTGAAAAGACCAGAGTTGAATAGAAAGTTTGACTTTCAAATACAAGAATAAAGAGAAACATGAAAAGATAAACAGGACAGAGAAGCCATAAGGGACTCATTAAAATTGACTCTTCCCATTCCTACATGAAAAGATGATATTTGTAACTCATGAGACCTTTCTCAGCATTAAGGTAGTTAGAGGGAATATATACATACGTATATGTATGTATATGTAGGTATGTGTATATTACATATGTGTATGTATATATGTATGCATGTATATGTATGTATATACATATGTGTGTATGTGTACATATAGACAGAGGGCAAAGTGTGAGCTGAATATGAAGGAAGGATATCTAAAAAATAAAATTAAGTGTTGAGAGGAATGTAGTGGGAGAAAGAGAAAGGAAGAGGTATAATGTTGTAAATCATCTCACATAAAATAGGCAAGAATGAACTTTTACAATGGAGGGGAAGGCGGGGGGAGTTGAGAAGGAATAAGAGAACCTTACTCTCATTGGATATGGCTTAAGCAGGCAATAACACACACTCAACTGAGTATGGAAATCTGTCTTACCCAGCAGGAAGGCAGTAGGGAAAGAGATAGGAGAGGGAATATAAGAGAAGGGATAGCAAATTGCAAGTAATTAGAAGCAAACACTATTGTGGAGGGACAGATCAAGGGAGAGGATGGAATATGACTGCAGAACAAGGAGCATGCCTTAAAGATGTCAGAACCTTGCTGTCATCTACCTCGTAACCTCAGACTTCACCTTCCTTGTGTTCAGACTGTCAACATGTTGGAGTCAGGTTGTAACTTTTCTCTCCTCTTTCCATCTCCTCCCTATTGCTAAATTGGGAAGTGTGCTCTTCTGTTCTATCACCTTGGAAGGTCTACCTCTCCTATCTGATAAGAGAGGAGCTGTTCTGTCTCAGTAGAAGGGCAAAGTTTCAATGGAATTGATGTGAACCTAACCGTACACCCTCCTCCCTCCTCCAACTTTTCCATAAATTAAAGCTTGCACCATCTTGCACAATACTTGAAGAATATTCTGACAACCTCCCAGATACTCTTTACTCACCTAAACCTTGTATAAATGAAATGGTCATCACTGAATCTTCTAAAGCTCAGAACGGGGAGCAGTAGCACCTCCTTCTTGACATAAGAAGCTTCTTTTAGTAACTGGCTTCCATATCACTCAAATTAAATAGTAAGTTTTTCCCTATGCATCTTGACCTAAATCTTTTACCTTTTCTCACTTTCTCCTTGCCTTTTCTGTCTTTACTTCAAGGCCAAAGAGCACTATATTACTGTACAAATTAAACAATGAGAAATAAAAGTAGTTTTGATGGCAAGATACCGAAAACAGCTTCTGTCAGCGTGGAAATTGAGTCTCTTCAAATGTAAAAAGCAACCCACCCTCACAATCAATGTTCATGAAGAACTCTAGCATCACGTCTGTCATCATTTTATTTGTATCTAGTTTGTTCTTGACATAAAGTCCTGTGGATCTCACTAAATTTGAAGGCAGAAGTTTTTTGTCATGATAAAAGTTGATCTAACTTAGATCATCTAACATCTTCATTTAATACAAACTTCAGAAACATTGAAAGGCAACATTGGCATAGTGGATGACAGAGTTAGGAAGACTTGACTGCCACTCTCGTCAAGAATGATACAGTGTCAGGTTGACCTTGGACAGGTCATATAACTTCTCATTGCTCTAAGCCAGGACTTCTTAAATGTTTTCCAATCTTGACCCCTTTTCAAGGTTAGGCAGCTTTCCTTGGGGTTGCATGGGCTGAGGACTAAATGTGCATGCTTTTTGCTCAGAACCAACGCTGCTGTGGAGTTGTGATGCAGCACAGGCAAATGTTGCCAGAAACTTCGGATTCATCAGGTGTTTTATTTTTAATTAATTTTTGATTGTGCGTTCAGAAACCGTTTACTGTTGCCAAAACGTTTATGACCCCATATAGGATGTGACCCGCAGTTTAAGAAGCACTGCCTAAGCATTTTTCTAATGTTGTAAGTTGAATAGAAAGTCATGACTTCTAATGGGAAGGAGATTTCCCCCAGTGGAGCTCCCTATACCAGCGAAATCACAGATCCAGTCCCCATATCTCTCTATTTGCAGAAATATGATGTCATGATGAAATAGATTATGATAGAGCACTCAAGTCTTGCCTGGTTTTAGATATGAGTAATATGGATGTAATTGGCAGGTCAATAAGAACAAAACAAAATAATTTAAGAAATGAAATCTGTGACAACCACCCCAAGTGAACATATTCAGCTTCCCAGTATTTAATATAAAATTTAAAAAACTTGCTAGGCCTACACAACACAGTGAACATGGCAACCACTGCATCTAAAAGAACTCCAGGAGAAAAGGCGGAGAATATCCCTGACTGTACGTGTGAAACACCTTCTTGGCAGAAGCAACTTAAGAAAGCTCTTAAAGAGCTTTGGAAAGCCATTAGAAAATTATATTGATATCTTACTGGTACATACAGTAGAAAACAATTGGCATATCATCCAAATAAAAGAAAGAGCAATGGCACATGAATGAAAAGAAATCTAATGGGAAATTATCTAAACTAGTAGAAAAAATTACCTTTGCTGCAAAATTGGTAAGTGGCATGACCAGTATTGATGCATAGTTATTAACTCAATCGCTTCGCAGTGTACATGAATTACTGGCAAAGTACTTTATCTTCTTAATTTCAAATGTAAGCTTTATTCTACTCTTCTTAAAAGATGGAATTAAATCCTACAGACAAATGGTGAGCATATCAATGACTCCTCTAAATATGCTACACTTTCTTGTTTATGCATTTTGTCATTAAAAATCCATGAACTTTTAAAAGAAAGAAAATATATTGGTTAGGAAGCAAAAAGAATGCCTCCGAAAGCCACAAGAATGAAGAAAACAAGTCATTTTCAATAAATAGCTTTTGAACAAGTTTCTCCAAAGTACTATAATATTTATATTTCTTTATTAACATTATTATTACAAAGTTTTTACTCAGTTCACATTCATGGTTTATTCAGATATTCCATATGTATAAGATATATCCAAGTAGAATTAAGAAGCTAGAGATTTTGACATCCTCTATTTTTTATTAATTTTATTAATTATTTGTTGCATTTCATGTTCCAGACTGTTTCTTTCCCTCCCTCCCCTGCACTAGAGAAGTCCGTCATTTGACACAAATTTATAAATATATGTGAAACCACACTATGTATACTTCTATTTATCAATTATTTCTCTGGAGATGGATGGCATCTTCCTTCATAGGTCATTGGTAGTCAAGGGTCCTTTATTCCTCTATTTAAAACATTCTACCAAACCAATACTGACAAGAATAATTAATATAATACATGCCTAGAATGTTTCATGGAGACAGTTTAAATCCATGGTCATTCTGTCTAGCCTTAAATCCATTAACAATTCTCCCAATTAGAACTAAGATAATAGAACAAATTAAAGAGGGATGTGAACCAAATTATTTTTCATTAAATCATTTAATATTCCTGGCTGACACTGAGCTACATGGTTCCCTTCCCCTAAAAATACATTACGTCACTCTCCTTCCTGAAGAACTCACCCAGTAAGATATACTGGAATTAGATCACAGTCTCTGATCAAATGATTTCCCACAATCACTCAGACATAACTTTGCTCCATGAAATAACACACTCAAGGACAATTTTTAAATGGTGTGACCACACCAATGGTATAATTTCGGTGTTATTTGGAATGAAAAACTTTCAAAAGAAAGAGATTAAAGGTGATTAAAGGTTCTGTGGTAAGGGCCACCTCTAGGGTATATGGGTGGGTCCCTGCCTATATGACCAATTTTATTTTAAAATGTATTACAAAATTAAGTGGCCATGTAGGTCATACTGACATAGAGGAAGAAGAATGGATAGCTTACATTTCCCTTTCCATAGGTATCATTGCTATTTAAAACACTGACCTGTACTGTGCCAAAGTGACTATCTAGGTTATGATTACTTCTATAGTACACACATGAAAGATGGCAATAAAAAAAAATCCACCTTTACACATTCTCCAGACCACTGGCAATAGTATTCCTCAGATATTCTAGGAAAATAGCCTATACCATGATGACTCACTCCTATGCTTCAACACGATGTAAATATCTATAGCTTGATTTTCAGGAAGTATTTTCAGTATCATTTGATAACTGTTATGTTAAGTAGAAGTTAGAATATCAAACTCTTCTCATTAAGATAGCCTCCTACTTCTCCCCAATAATACACATTCCTGGGAGTTGCCCTTTTAGCAACAGCATCTGTCAAAGAATAAAACAGTGAATAAAACATTTATCATGGATCAATATTCTGTTTCAGCACATTTCACATGAAAAAGGGCCCTCATTGATTGTTCTAATAATGACGTTAAGTTTAATAAAATATATAATTTTAGAGATAACTCATTATAATATAAATTAAAGTTTATCTGAAAATATTATTTTGTGTTGATACAAATAAATCAGAGAACTGATTATTAATCCTGTCTTT
>JAQQSK010008546.1:0-13468 GCA_028658325.1 Potorous gilbertii
GGTGGCCTAGCGCTACCAGACCTCAAATTGTACTATAAAGCAGCAATTATCAAAACTACTTGGTATTGGCTGAGAAACAGAGAGGTAGACAAATGGAATAGACTTGTCACCCAAGACACAGTAGGCAAGGAATATAGCAACCTCCTGTTTGATAAACCCAAAGACCCCAGCTTCTGGGATAAGAACTCACTGTTTGACAAAAATTGCTGGGAAAACTGGTTAACTGTGTGGCAGAAATTAGGTGTAGACCCATGCCTAACACCATACACAAGAATAAAGTCTAGATGGGTACATGATTTAGGTATAAAGATTGATACCATGAATAAACTGGAGAAGCAAGGAATAGTGTATTTATCAGTTGTTTTTCCAAAGAGATATTTTACATTATCTTCCTTTTCATTCTTTTGGTTTTGTTTTTTGATATCTTAGTTTCTCATAAAGGCATTAGCCTCCATCTCTTCCATTCTAATTTTGAAAGAACTATTTTCTTCACTGAGCTTTTGAACTTCCTTTTCCATTTGGCTAATTCTGCTTTTGAAAGCATTCTTCTCCTCGTTGACTTTTTGAACCTCTTTTGCCAATTGAGTTAGCCTATTTTTCAAGGTGTTATTTTCTTCAGCATTCTTTTGGGTCTCCTTTAGCAAGGTGTTGACCCACTTTTCATGCTATTCTTACATCTCTTTCATTTCTCTTCCCAGTTTTTCCTCCACCTCTCTTACTTGATTTTCAAAATCCTTTTTTTGAGTTCTTCCATGGCCAGAGATCTTTGAATATTTATTTTGGATGTTTGCGATACAGAAACCTTGACTTTTTTGTCTTTCCCTGACAATAAGCATTGTTCTACCTCATATGAAAGTGTGGGAGAAGGTGTCTGCTCATTGAGAAAGTAACCCTCTATAGTCTTATTTTTTTCCCCTTTTGGGGCATTTTCCCCACTGGTTACTTGACTTTTGGGTCCTTTGTCAAGAGTAGGGTATGCTCTGGGAATCTGTAAGATCTCAATTCCTCCAAGGTGGTGCAATCAAGCGTGTACTGGTCTTATTATGGAGAAGGATTTTTATGCCCAGAATCTTAGCAGTTTCCTCTGCAGAGCCAACTGTTCTCAAGTTCTGCAAGTCAGCACAGGGGCTGATTTTCAGATAAACTGGATGGTCAGGGTTGCCATTCAGTGTGAGACAAAGACCAGCTCCCTCAGGTTCTCTACACAGGACTGAGGTAATATTCAGATCCTCCATGCCCCCAGGGGTTTGGTGCTCCAACAATGGATGCAGGCAGCTGTATGGGCTATTAGGAACTACTGCTGCCTGCCTGATATGGCCTCTGCAGCTGGCCACTGCCCTAGGCTGGAGCTATGGGAAGGCCCTTCCCCCTTCACGCCACTAGGCAAAGGCTGGACTGGGATATGCTCCACATCCTGTGAAACAGACATTTCCCATGGGCCTTTCAGATCACCCTGGGCTGGAAATCTCCTCCAGTCTGTTGTTCTCCACTTCTGCTGCTCCAGAATTTATTGAGAGTCCCTCTCTACAGGTATTTTATGGGCTGTGTGGGGAAAGCCTGCATTTGTGTGTCTTTCTACTCCTCCATTTTGGCTCTGCCCCCCAACCTTATCATTTTCAAAATAAAAAAAGGCATTATTGACTTCACTTGTCTATCACAGTCTTTTTTTATCCCAAGAAAAAAATGACTAAATGAACAGATCATTTTCATGTTACCCTGTCTGATAATGTCTCCTTTCTTAGAATCTTTGACATCTTTGTGATAAGGGGTAGTTATATTTAAGTGAGAGTTATCAAATGATATTATTTGTTTGCTTGTTTTTACCCCAGTTAAGAACTCATAAACTTCCATTTAACAATCTATTTTATTTATTTTTTTCTTATCATGTGTACTGTTTTCCTTTGGCTTATTCCATTCCTCATAATTTTATAGAGAGGAAACATGGTACATTTGTAGAGAAATCTACCTCAATGTCAGGAAAATATGCATTCAAGTTTTATTTCAGACATGTTCCAGTTGTATGCTTCTGAACAAGTCACTTAAATTCAGCAACTGTTTTAGAAAAGAAGTTGCAGAGAAGGTAACAAACTATTTCCAAAAGGAATTTATTCATATGGCAGTTATATATACCATTAAAATTACAAGTCTCCCTATCACTATTGCTTCATCCAAGATTTCCTATTATTCTAATTTTAAAATGACTTTAATTATCAATCACATTTCATTAGATTCATGTAACATTTTATTTTTAGTCATTCTTGAATGGATAAAAATTCATCTTATTGGCCCTAATATTCTTCTCCTTTGGTATTTGTCTATAATTCATTGGTCTCCATTATCTAACAAAAATAGAATGTTTGATTTGAGATTGATCATGCCCCTATAACAGTTTAAATCATTGTTCCCTAAAGTAGAATGGATTGCCTCTAAAGGTGCTGGTTACCCTTCAATAAAGGTCTTCAAGCAAAGGGTGCATGATCATCTCTTGAGTACACCATTAGGATGAGATTACTTTATGAGTATTACTTGGAAGCATAATAAGAATAGCTATGATGAAAATAATGGTGTACTATATGCCAAATAATATTCCACATAATTTACAAATATTATCTCATTTGATCCTCACAACAAACAGCATATGCTATAATTTGGCCTGTTTCACAGATGAGAATAGACAAATAGAAAACAAATGACTTGTGCAAACACAGAGAAAGTGAGTGATTGGGTCCAGGCTTGAACTCAGTTCATCCTGTCTCCAAACCTACCTCTGTATTCACTGGACTTACCTAGCTGCCCCAACTTCTAAGCATTAGATGGCCCCTGCAATCACTTGCTACCCTTAAAAAGGCTGTGACATTTGGTTTCTATGAAATAGGAGTTGTTGATATTTGGAATTCTAGGTGTTTTATTGATTATTAAAGCAAAGACAAACTTGCTGTTGAACTTTTAATAAGCAGAGAGTAAAACCTTTGATGTTAGCAAAAGAAAGTCACCACAGATATTTACTAGTCTGTGGTGGTCCTGAAGAAATCACTTAACCTCTCTGTGTCTCTCTTGTCAAACTGGCAAGATCAGTTTTTGGACTCAATGGTCTTGAAGATATCATCCAAATTTAAATCTGTGGTCCCATGAAATAAAAGTTGTACACCTGTTAATATTGTTGTAGGCCCTGTGCTCTATGAGTAAAGCAAAATCACAGTATCTCAAAAGTATTGTGAAATAAACAAATTTAGAGATATCTCCATTCCAAATGTTCTAAACTTATGGTAGAACCTTCTGAACTCATATTAGTCTGATCAATCACAGCTGGGTACACTATATATTTCTTTAGGATAAACATGTGCAATTATGCAAAAGACTTCCATAAAAGTCATGCTGTGAAAGAGTAACTATATTTCCCTCCACCCTATCCTGCCCCCCATTGTTTCTATTCTCTCTTTTAAGCTTGTCCTTGGCCAAAAGTGTTTATTTATAATTACCCCCTCCTCCTATTTGCCCTCCCTTCTATCACCCACCCACAACACATTTATCTCCTTCTCCCTTACTTTCCTGTAGTGTTAGATAGATTTTCATACCA
This sequence comes from Potorous gilbertii, assembly GCA_028658325.1. Lineage (NCBI taxonomy): Eukaryota > Metazoa > Chordata > Mammalia > Diprotodontia > Potoroidae > Potorous > Potorous gilbertii. Next base: position 3,578 of record JAQQSK010008546.1, read on the forward strand.
GTTGAATGTGCATGTTATTCCCTCCTTAAGTCAAATACGATGAGAGTAGGCTTCACTTTTTCCCTCACACTTTTCCCTGCTTTCCCTTCCATTGAAAAATCTTTTTTTTGCCTCTTTTATGAGAGACAATTTGTCCCATCCCATTTCTCCCTTTCTCCTCCCAACGTCTTCCTCTCTCAACCCTTAGTTTTATTTTTTTAGATATCATCCCTTCCTATTCAACTCACCCTGTGCACTTTGTCTATAGATATATAACACTTCCAACTACACAAATACTGAGAAAAGTTTCAAGAGCTACAAATATGATCTTTCCATGTAGGACTGTAAGCCATTCAACTTTATTATGTTGCTTATGATTTTTCTTTCCTGTTTACTTTTCATGCTTCTCTTGATTCTTGTGTTAGAAAGTCAAATTTTCTATTCAATTCTGGTCTTTTCATCAAGAATGCTTGAAAGTTTATATCATTGAATGACCATATTTTTCCCTGAAGTATTACACTCAGTTTTGCTGATAAGTGATTCTTGGTTTTAATCCTAGCTATTTTGATATCTGGAATATCATATTACAAGTCCTTCGATCCCTTAACATAGAAGCTGCTAGATCTTGTGTTATCTTGATTGTATTTCTACAATACCCAAATTGTTTCTTTCTGGTTGTTTGCAATATTTTCTCCTGAACCTGGAAACTGTGGAATTTGGCTAGAAAATTCCTAGGAATTTTAATTTTGGGATTTTTTTCAGGAGGAAATTGATGGATTATTTCAATATCTATTTTACCCTCTGGTTCTAGAATATCAAGGCAGTTTTCCCTGATAATTTCATAAAACATGATGTCTAGGCTCTTTTCTTTTGATCATGGCTTTAAGGTAGCCCCATGATTTTTAAGTTGTCTCTCCTGGATCTATTTTTCCAGTCAGTTGTTTTTCCAATAAGTTATGTCACATTGTCTTCTATTTTTTCATTATTTTGACTTTGTTTTATAATTTCTTGATTTTTTATAAAGTCATTAGCTTCTATCTGCTCCATCCTAATCTTTAAGGAATTATTTTCTTCAGTGAGCTTTTGGATCTCCTTTTCCATCTGACCAATTTTGCTTTTTTAGGGCATTTTTCCCCTCATTGGCTTTTTAGATCTCTCTTGTCATTTGGATTAGTCTATTTTTTAAAGTGTTACTTCCTTCAGCATTTTTGGGATCTCTTTTAGCAAGCAGTTGACTTGTTTTTTCATGATTTTCTTGCATCACTCTCATTTCTCTTCCCAATTTTAACTCTACTTTTCTTTCTTGATTTTCTAAATCGTTTTTGAGCTCTTCCATGACATGAGACCAATTCATATTTTTCTTAGAGATTTTGAATGGAAACTTTTACTTTGTTTTCTTCCACTTACATGCTTAGATCTTTCTCTCACCAGAATAAAATTTAATAGACTAATTGTTTTTCTGGTTTTTGCTCCTTTCTCCAGCCAGTTCCTTGATTTTTGAACTCTTTGTCAAGGTAGTTCTCTGTTTCTTGTGGAGGTGGGAGGTGTACTGTCAGCCACTCTATTCCCCCATAGTATGTGGGCCCAGAACCCCAGAAAGTGTGACTGCGGCTGCCCCTGGTGTTGCTATGATTGATACTTCACCCCTTTCCTCCTCAGTTACCTGGGGCTGGGACCAGGCCACCCCACTCTCTAGAACTGATCCCCCAGCCTTTTCCCATTGACTTTCCAATTTATCCTCAGTGTTTTGGGGTCATGAAATTTGGAAATTGCCACAAGTGTCAGAGATTCAGTCTCCACAAGGCCTGCTCAGGTTCTGTCTGTGCTGGTTCAGCTCACACTGGACTGTAATCTGTTCCCAGGGTGGTGTAATTGACACTTCCCAGAGATCTTCCAGGATTTCTTGGGCTGGAGGTTTGCATCACTCCATCCTTCTGTGTGCTCAGCAGTCCCAGAATTTGTTTACAGTTATTTTTTACAGGTATTGGTCTGGTTTTGGGGGGAGCATTCTGGAAAGTCTGTGCTGTTATTCAGCCATCTGGACTCCATCCCTTTTGTCCCAGATACACTATACCTTGACATCATGGTACGTCATTTTGTTCCTTTTCAAGCATGAAGTACAGCAATCAGCTTCAGTAGCTGACCCAGGCAAGGACAGAAGTACATTTGGATGAAAATGTCACAGCACATTTGGAGTATCAGCCACCACCTTTCAAATCTCCTTCCTCCTTTTTACATCTGAAGAAATTGTACATAACTTCACAGTGGACCTGCAAGATTATCAGTTCATTTTCAGTAGTGAATCCTTTAAAGATTTTTGGTCAGTGGAAAAACAAAAATAATCCCAAATGACAGATTGTCAACAGATCTATTTCATTCTAGCTCATAAAATAGGGAATAGTGTACTAGAACTAGAGTACAGAAAGTGTTACATCCAATCCTACCTTCCATGCTTTCTAACTATGTGACTTTAGGAAAGTTAAAATCTCTCTGAGTCTGCATTTTCTCATATAAAGAAATCCCATATCATTGACTCAAAATACTTGAGATCTGAAGTGAAAAAAACTGTATAAACTACTTTGTAAACAACATTTATTAGCATATTTTGTGTGTGTTTGCATATATATATATATATATATATTCACACACCCATGTTTGTGTATTTGTGTGTATACTGTATACATATATTGCATATTAAATACATTATATAATATGCAAATATATTATAAACAATATGACAAAAGAATAGTATTTAGAAATCCAAAGGGAGAAATTTAAGAATAAGAATGCATTTGTGGATTAACTTGTTAGGAGGAGAATGAAGTATTCACAAGCATAGAAATAAATGATGAAGAAATTTTTTAAATCATATTTTCACAGAGGGAAGAGTCAAAGAGATATAACAACTGTCTCTGAATTTGGAATCAGATGATGTATGTTTGAATCCTGACAATATAATTTAAAATGTACATAACTTTGGGTAAATCTCTTAACATCTTTACACCTCTGGCTCCTCTTTCATAGAACAGGGATTTTGGACCTCATGTCATCTTCTTAGTTTCTGTCTAACTAAAACTATGGAAAAAGAAGGTTTCAAGAGATGAGTCAACCTGTTCCATTTGATGAGAATGTTCATTCTTTCCATTTTTTCTTTTCCTGGTAATACTGGGACTGTCTCTCCATTCTGACAGCTAAGCCAAGACTTCTCAAATATGTTTTTTCCTATCCTCTGGAGATGCTTAAGATAGTGGGTATTAATGGATGATATGTATCCTCCTAACCTTATCCAGTGGTGTGTTTATATAAGATACAGAGGGATAACATTCACTGATGTATGTCTGAAGGAGAGGCTGCTAGAAATTTTGAAATTTCCTGCCAAGTGTCAGTATAATTAAGTTGGATAAAGCTCACTGCTCAGCAGGCCTGGGGCTGCTGGATAAAGGATCCCAGTACTGGATCATCATGAGACTTCATTACTGTGCTGGCATGAGCATCATATTATGAAGAGGCTATAGGCAGAAAAGGATAACTGGGGTTTGCTGGATGTATGTTGTCCACAATATTTCTGTGGGAGGGCTTGTTAAAGAGCCCACCTGGCTTCCTATAGTCAAGATTTCTGATGCTAGTAAAAGGTGATGATGAGAATAAAAGTTTCTTCTTCCACTTCTATTGTTGTTGCAGGTTTCAGAAATTATATTGCAGTGCTGAATGTGGTAAATTTCTTAAGGAAAGCTTGCATAATGGAAGGTTGCTAAGCAAGCTGTCTCTGAGTCTATGTTACCACTTACTAATCCTACTAGGCATTCCCCATATAATAGTGACTTTCATCTCTTGCAATATTCCTTCACACAAACCGGCTGCCATTCCTCCAGTGAAGTCCCTCCTCAATTCTGTCTTCCTGTGGAATTCCATTTTTCATTCTGGTATAATATCTTTCCTTAGCCATCACACACTCTGAGTTGTCAGAGCCCTCCTGGACCAGTTATTACTTAGTCTTCATTTTCTATTGTCTTATTCATGGAAACATTTTCTTTATTTGAACTGGTATACTTGGACAGGGACTGTTTCATTTTTGACTTTGTATTTTCTGCACTTTGAACAATTTACGTCACATATGTAGAAGAAAATTATGGTTAGTGTATGGAAATTTGTTAAAAATGCTATTTATAATTTTTGTTATAATCATGAGATAGCTCTCGCACAGTAGAGAGTCATTCTCAGAGCCAAGAAGACCTGGGTTCAAGTAACACCTTAAATTGTCAGTTAAACAACACTTACTCATCTTGCATTTTTATCTAAAGTAGGATAAATACATCCATACATATATGCACATGTATAGGCATGTGTACAAATGTATAGGCACACAAATCATACATGCATCTACACATATATGTATGTATATGTATGTGTATGTACATATGAATACACACACATATATATATACATGCATGCATACACATTGTCTATATAACAGATAAATAATGACTTGGATAACAGTAGATAAGATTGTGTTAAGAAAATTTCTAAGATTATTCTAAACATTTTTTTTAAACTTTTGAGTTCCAAGTTGTCTCCCTCATTCCAGCCCCTCCTCTACCTATTAAGAAAGCAGGTAATGTGATATTTCACATCATGCATGTGAAGTCATATGAAACATTTCCATTTTGTTCATATTCTTAAAAAAAAACAAATTTTAAAACGTGAAAAATACTTTAATCTACGTCAGAGTTCATCTGTTCTTTCTATAAAGATGGATAGCATTTTTTTCATCATGAGCCCTATGGATTTGTTTTGAATCATTGTATTATCAACAATAGTTGAATCATTTGTAGTTGTCAGCATTAATTTATTACTTTTGCTGTGTACAATGTTCGCCTGGTTCAGCTCATTTCACTTTTTGATGGTTCTTGTGAGTCTTTGCAGTTCTTTCTTTTTTTCTGAATGCATTCCTCTTTTCATTTCTTATAATAGTATCACAAACCTGTGCAACAAGTTGCTCAGACATTCCTCAACTAATGAGCATCACCATGATTTCTAATTCTTTGATGCCACAAAAGAGTTGCTTTAAATGATTTTTATATATAAATCCTTTTCCCTTTTATCTCTTTGTATGCAGAACTAGTTGTGATATTAGTGGGTTAAAAGTGTGCATAGCTTTATAACTCTATGGACCTAATTCCAAATGGTTGATCCAGTTCTTAATTTCACCAAGAATATAACATTTTCTGTCATATTAGTTTATCTGATAGGTGAAAGGTGCTACCCTAGACTTGTTTTAATATGCATTTGAGTGTTTATCAATGATTTAGAGGACTTTTTCTTATGTTTGTTGCTAGTTTCATTATTTTTCTTCTGAAAACAACTCATCCATGGGAAAATGAAAGTTATTTTTATAAATTTGGTAAGTTCATTATATTTTTGAGAAAAGAAGCCTTTAATAGAAAACCTTGCTGTACATTTCCCCCCAATTTCCTGATTTCCTTCTAATTCCTGCTTCATAGGTTTTCTTGGTGCAACATCCTTTTTTCATAATATTCAGTTTTATTTTTCATGATCCTCTCTCTTGTTTACATGCTCTTAGAATCTCCCATCTAGAGAAGTAGAGCCAAGATGGCAGAGTGAGAGCAGTGACTCACCTTAACCCTACCACAAATAAATTTACATACCTCTAAAAGGAGAATCTGAACAAACTTTAGAGTAGCAAAATCCACCAGGAGACAGTGTTGCAGATTTCTAGTTCAGCACAGTTCAGAAGGTCAATGGGAATGATCTGTTACACGGAGCTGAGGGAGCACAGAGCACACAGGCTTCCAACTGGCAGAGTGGAGCAGTAATTGCTGGGATGGACTGAATCAGAAGCAGGAGTGCAGATTCTCCAACGCATCATCCTACGACCTGAGTCCAGCAGAACAGAGTGAGATAGAAGTGCAGGAATCCCAGTATTAGCAGCAGACAATCCTGAGAGTATCAGCTCATGGACTGAATGTTTAAAAGTCACCTACTTGAACTTTTGGTAGCCAAGATGGAAAATTAAACTGTAAGTGCTCTCACTCTCCCCTTGTTGACCTTGAAAAACACAGAGAACCTTGATCCAGGAAAACTCCTGGAATACTGGGATCAGCTGAATGAGTAAACAGTCTCTCAACTCAGGAGGCTAGAAAAATCATGTAGGAGAGTCCCTCTTGCTGTGACTGAAAGGGACCAGTACCAGACTTGAGCTGTCCCAGACAGGCCCATGTCAGCGAATCAGAAGGAGATCCTGAGCTACTTTGGGGTGGATACTGTAAGTGCCAACATCAGGATCCCAGGGTGTGCCTTAGCACAGCCAGGGGAATTGGGAAGACATCAGAACAGGAGGGGGTCCACCAGTCACTGAGCCTGCCCATGATCTTAATGTAGTCCAGGAGAGGAGGAGACCTCCTGCAGCCGGATCCTCTGTCACACCTCACAAAGTAAGTTTCAAGGCAACCCTGGGAAAACTCAGAAAGACTTCACCTGGCCTCTGCCTTGGGACACACCAGTCAGCTCAGTACCAAATGCTGTGGTGTTCTAGCTTCTAGCTGAAAGAACCAGAGAGCATAAAACATAAACCTGAAGTTCTCAGCACAAGAAATGTGGGAGAGAACCCCTATGCCACAGAAACAGAGATACACTTCAAAAGTCAGGAAAATGGAAACCATCACCAGCAAGAAGCAAACCAGAAAAGAAAAGACCCTAGAGTCAATGGGAACAAAGATTAAAATACGATCCTCAGAAGAGGACAACACTGATACTGTATTTACATATTAAGCCTTAAAAGGGAATATGAACTTGTCTCAAGACCAAATAGCATTCTTGGAAGAGTTCAAGAAGGATGTTAAAAGCCAAATTAAAGAAGTAGAAGAAAAATTGAACAATGATTTTAAAAATATGAAGAAAGAATTCACTGAAGAAGTAAACACAGAAATTGAGTAAATAGATAAGGAGATAGAAAGCTAACTGGAGAAAATAACTTTTTAAAAGGAGAAATTGGACAAATGGAAAAGGAGGTGTAAAAGTTAAGGGAAGAAAACAATTTATAAAAATTAGAATTGGGCAAGTAGAATCTAATGGCTGTATGACACATCAAGAATCAGGCATACAAAATTTAAAGAATGAAAAATAGAAGAAAATGTAAACTACCTCATTAGAAAAACAACTATATCCTGCTAAGAGGAAATATAGACAATGAAGTAATATAAGTACTAAACATATATGCAACAAATGATATAGCATCCAAATTCTGAGAGGAGAATTTAAGGGAGTTACAATAAGAAACAGACATCAGAACTATACTACTGGGGAAACTCAACCACCCCTTGTATGAATTTGATAAATCTAACCTTAAAAGAAGCAAGATAGAAGATAAGGACGTGAATAGAACTCTGGATAAAGTTGATATTATAGACCTCAAGAAAAAATTTAATGGAAATAGAAGGAAAATAACTTTTTCTTGTTTGTACATGGCACATACACAAAAATTGACCATGTTCTATGGCATAAAAACCTCACAATCTAGTGCAGAAAGGCAGAGGTAGTCAATATATCCTTTCCAGATCATAATGCAATAAAATTAAATTTTATAAAGGGACATGGAAAGATAGATCAAAATTTAATTGCAAAATAAATAATCTAATCCTAAAGCATGAGTGGGCTAGTGGACTCAAGATGGTGGAATAGAAAGATACACATATTCTAGTTCTTCACCCACAGCCCATAAAATACCTGTAAAGAAAGACTCTCAACAAATTGTAGAGAAGCAGAAGCCACAGAACAATGGACTGGAGAAGATTTCCAGCCCAGTCAAATGGAAAGGCCATTGGGAAAGGTCTGTCACACCAGACAAGTAGCAGAGCCCAGACCAGCCTTCACTGAGCAGTACTGGGAGGAGAAGGGTCAGAGCAGGCTTTAGAGACAGAACCCTAGGCAGCAGTGGTGGTCTACAGAAACCTTAACCCAAAAGTGCCAATGATCATTGAGAGGGTTTTTTCAACCAGAGAGAGAAGGGAGCATAGTCCACCCCTACCCTGGGACTAGGTGGTGGTGGAACCAGCAGCAGCAGCAGTGGGTGGCAGGCAACAGCAGTAGACAGAGCAGAAGTCGGGATCCATTATTGGAGCAGTTGAGTTTAAAGACCCTCGGGGAACTGAGCAGCTGGTCTGAACCTCAGCCCTATGTTGCAGCCCTGGGCCCACCTAAAGACCCTGGGGAATTGAGCAACTCATTGGAATCTCAGCTGGGAGCCAGGCCAGGGAGTAACTCCTCGCCATTGATTGTGCCATCTTGGAGGAACTGAGAATTTATAGGTCATCAGAGTATACCCTACTCTTGACAAAGGACTCAAAAGTCAAGTAATTAGTTGGGAAAATGCCCCCAAAAGGGGAAAAAAATAAGAAGATTGCTTTCTTGGTGAAGAGGTGTTCTCTGTCATCCATTCAGATGAGGAAGAAGAATGTTTACCGTCAGGGAAGATATAAAAGTCAAGGCTTCTGCATTCAAAATCTTCAAAATAAATATGCAATGGCCCCAGGCCATGTAAGAGTGCAAAAGGATTTTGAAAATTAAGTAAGAGACGTGGGGGAAATATTGGGAAAAAGAAATGAGAATGATGCAAGAAAATCAATAAAAGTGAGTCAAGAGCTTGCTAAAGGAGACCCCAAAAAATACTTAAAAAAAAATAAAACCTTTAAAATAGGCTAACTCATAATAGGAAAAAGAGGTCCATAAAGCCAATGAGGAGAAGAATGCTTTAAAAACCAGAATTAGCCAAATGGAAAATGACAATCAGGCTTCAGAAAAACCTGGAAGGACTTATATGACCTGATGCTGAGTGAAATGAGCAGAACAAAGAGAACATTATACACAGTAATAGCCACAATATGTGAAGACTATTTCTGATACACTTAGCCCGACACAGCAATGCAAGGACCTAAAATATTCCCAGAGCATTTCTGATGCAAAATGCCATCCACATTGAGAAACAGAGCTATGTAACTAGAACACAGAATGAAGCAGACTATTTTCTACTGTGTTATGCTTTGTTTTGGTTTGTTTTATCTTATGTTTTCTCTCATTCCTTTTAACTCTATGCAACCTGACTAGTATGAAAATGAGTTTAATAAGAATATATGTGTACAGGGGGCGGAGCCAAGATGGCGGAGTAGAAAGACTCACCTATGCTAGGTCCGAACCCACAGCCCATAGATTTCCTGTAAAAAGAACTCCTGACAAGTTCTGGAACAGTGGAAGCCACACAGAAACACAATGAAGGAGATTTCTGCTGCAGAGAGCCCTGAAAAACCGACTGCAAAGGTACCCTGGACGGGAGCGGAGTCCTGTCCTGCCGAGCGCTCCCCTCCCCCACCCTGGCCACGCGGCACTGAGAGGAGCCAGCAGAGCCCAGCAGGCGGCAGGGACATGAATCTCCAGTGATCACGAAGGTCCCTCCACCCACAGACGCACAGGTCAGTGAGAGAGAAGGGCAGAGAGGGGAGCAGGGGATCTCCGGGACTCAGACCCCCTGGGAGGCTGTGGCCACTGCAGAGGCAGCTACGGGCAGAGCAGGCTGGAGCTCCACCGCTGCTCCATTACAAAAGTTCTCGGCATAAACCCCCTGAGGGAACTGAGCCTGAGAGGCGGCCCTGCCCCCACCTGAGAACCAGCAGATAAACCCCCATTGAAGAGCAGTCAAGCCTGCCGCCAAAAGCCCTGAGGCTGGGGAGCAGCATTTGAATCCCAGACCCCAAGCACTAGCTCAGCAGATCTAAGCCAGGGGGGTGGAGAAGACTCTCAAAAGTCAAGAACTGGCTGACAAAATGCCCAGAAAAGGGAAAAAAACTAAGACCATAGAAGGTTATTTTCTTGGTGACCAGAGGATTGCGCCATTCCTTTCTG
>JAQQSK010008547.1:0-13467 GCA_028658325.1 Potorous gilbertii
GGGGAACAGTTCTGACTGAGATCCACTTGTTCAGACTGTGACCCATGTACTCTAGGGTTGTTCTGTATTTATAGAAGAATGACATTGCAGGCTGTCCATTAGTAGACCAGGCTCAAAATGAATTGCTCCTTTTCTTTTGTCTCTAGTAACCAATCAATCATCCACACCTCCTGATTCTGGAGATGCTAGTCCCAGACTTTAGCTAATGACTTTACCACTAGCTTGCTGTGTGACCTTGGACAAGTTACCTCCCTTCAATTTCCCAGTTTATGACAAAGGTCTTGTGGAACTTCCTCAGAAAATATCCTGTTCAGTCTAACGGTTTTATAGCAACAACATGGATCTTCACCACCAGGGCAGTCCCTGCTTTTCTTCAAGTACTATCTCAACCCCCATCTTCTTCTAGTCTGGGTTTCCATCTACTACTGCCTTACACCCAAGTACCTTGTTTTTGCTTTATATGCATCTTGGTATGTGTCTATATGTACATATTGTCTCTTGTATTAGAATATAAGCTCCTTGAGCTTGTATTTGTTTATCTTCATCCTCAGAACTTGGTCCAGTACCTGACCCTTCACAAATGCGTTTTGATTGATTGATTTCCCTTTTCCTGGGTCACAGCTCTTGCCCCCACCCCCCTCCAGTTTTTTCTAGAAGCAGCCAGGGACAATTTGCATAATCTAGTAGAGTCGCCTCAGAGGAAAGTATGTAAAAACTTTCTTAAACCCTCAAAACCTTGGAGGGGCTGAACAAGAGTCAGTCATGTTTTGGGGTGTCATTAGATCAATGGGACTGATTTACCCTTGACTGATCAGGAGCAAGAAGAAAATCTATAGGAACAGGGTAAATAGAGAGTATTTCCATAGCCATCCCGATGAGGGGCTTTGAATTGGGTATACATTAACAGATACATTAACTGGCCCTGAAAAGAGCTGTGATGCTAGCAGCTAACGCAACCGCACAGTCATCCTACTAGACTGATACTTGAGAGAGACAGATTCTACAGGTAAATTGCCACTACAACCATAGGTGAACCAGTTGGAATACTAGACAGTCCCCTAACTCAATGCTTCATCTCTCTCCTCTGTACATTCAGACAAGCTGTTCCCTATGTCTGAAAATCGCTCCTTACTCCTTTCCATCTCTCAGAAACCTTTTCTTTCTCCTAGGCCCAAATCAGATGACATTCCTTCTGTGGAACCTCCCCTAATTCTCTAATTATTGTGGTCTCCCTCCTCAATTTGGGCAGTGAGGTAATGCACTGAGTAGAGTGCCAGGCTTGGAGTTGGGAAGACTCCTCTTCCTGAGTTCAAATCTATCCTCAGATACTTATTACCCACTTACTACCTGTGTGACCTTGGAAAAGTCACTTACTCCTGTTTGCCTCAGTTTCATCATCTGTAAAATGAGCTGGAGAAGGAAATGGCAAACTGCTCCAGTATCTTTGCCAAAAAAACCCCAAGTGGGATCATGAAGAATTGGACACAACTAGAAATGACTGAACCCCTTAATTCGCTTGCATTATGCTTTTTATCATATATGTGTTGTATGAATATTAAGCAACTTGAGGGCAGGTACTTCTTCATTTCTGCCTTTGTGTACCTAGCACCTTGCACAGTGGCTTGTACATAACAGGTGCCTGTTCAATTTCTATTAGATTGAGTGAAGGGAAACTACAGCATAGAAGTAGACCCCTGATGGAAGTGAAATAATGGGGAAGAACAAACTCTGACCTTCTCCCTCACTAGAGCCCCACCCAGAGCTTCTATGAACCAGAGGAACCTTACATGTCTCTGGAATTGGGGGAAAGAAGATCCACTATAAAGATGAAGTCAAATCTGGACTTCACTATGTTGATTTGGGGTCTGTGCTTGATACTTTATGCATACCTCAGTGCCTATAATGGGAGCTGTCCCCTAAACCCCTCCAAATACCTTTAAATAATGACTCTAAATAAATTCTAGAGTGACAGAACCCACAAAAAGATGGAGTGAAAAAATTTTTCAGCCCAATTCAGCTTAGAAGGTTGGCAGAAAAGGTCTGTTACACCAGAGTAAGAGAGGAGCACAGTTCAGTGCAGGCTTAGTCAGTGAAGACCATGCCCTAGTAAACTAGGAGCAAGCCTTGGGGTGACTGAATCAGTGGCAGCCATGGTGGTTTCCAGATTTCTCAGCCAACAAATGGTAAGGGAATCAGACAAGAGATCAGAAGGAGACTTAAAGGGGTCTTTTTGTTGGTATCCCAGGCAGGACTCTGCTGTAATGCCTATACTTGGATCTGAGTCTCAGTCCTGGGTCTTAATCACAGTGTGAGAAGGAATACTAGCACAGCAGAGCTTGTGGTCACAGTGGAGCAGTGAGCCTGGTCATAGCTCCAGAATGCTGTGGGCACTCACAGAACAGTGCACAGTACAGAAAAGTAATACACACACCTCTCTCTAGATCTTACCACATAGGAAGAGTCAAAACCTTACAGGTTCTCAGAATTGCCTCTGAAAACAGCTGCACAAACCCTGAAACTTGGGACAGTGCTTCCTCCACTTGAGAAGCAGAGCCCTGCTTTAGCATAGAGTTAAAAGTAAAGAAATAGGCTACAAAATGAGCAAATAACAGAAAAAAAATTCTGACCACAGAAAGTTACTATGGTGACACAAAAGATCAAAAACACACAATCAGAAGAAGACAACAAAGTCAAAATTCCTGCATCCAAAGCCTCCGAGAAAAATATGAATTGGTCTTAGACCATGAAAGAGCTCAAAAAGGATTTTTAAAATCAAGTAAGAGAGGTAGAGGAAAAATTGGGATGAGAAATGACAGTGATATGAAAAAAAATCATGATAAAAGAGTCACCAACTTGGTGAAGGAGGCACAAAAATATACTGAAGAAAATAACACCTTTAAAAACAGAATGGGACAAATGGTAAAACAGGCACAAAAATTCATGGAAGAGAAGAACTTAACAAGAGAATTGGCCAAATGGAAAAGGAGGTACAAAAGCTCCCTCAAGAAAATCATTCCTTAGAAGTTAGAATTGGGCAAGTGGAAAATAATGACTTTATGAGACATCAAGAAACAATCAAAGAAAATTTAAAAAAATGAAAGAATAGAAGACAAAGTGAAATATCATTGGATAAACAACTGACCTGGACAACAGATCCAGGAGAGATAACTTAAGAATTATAAGATTACCTGAAAGTCATGGTCCAAAAAATATGTTAAACATCATTTTTCAAGAAATTATGAAGGAAAACTGCTCTGATATTCTAGAACCAGAAGGTAAAATAGAAAGTGGAAGAATTTACCAATAACCTTCTGAAAGAGATCCCAAAATTAAAACTCTCAGGAAAATAACGGTTAAATTCCAGACCTCCCAGATCAGGAGAAAATACTGCAAGCAGCCAAAAAATTGGAGTCAAAGTCAGGATACACAAGATTCAGCCGCTTCTATGTGAAAGAATTGTAGGGGATGGAGCATGACATTCTGAAGGGCATAAGAGCTAGAATTACAACCAAGAGTCATCTACCCAGGAAAGATGAGTATAATCCTTCAGGGAAAAATGGATATTCAATGAAATGGAAGACTTTCATCATTCCTGATGAAAAGACCAGAGCTGAATAGAAAAGTTGACTTTCCAATATAAGACTCAAGAGAAGCATAAAAAGGTAAACAGGAAAGAGAAATCATAAGAGATTCAATAAGATCAAAGTACTTATACTCCTACTTAGAAACATTATATTTATAATGTCTGATACCTTTTTCCACGAGTAGAGGAGTTAGAAGGAGTATACATAGTCAGAAAGCAGAGGTGTGAGTTGAATGTGATGGAATGATTATCCTCAAGATAATGAAACTAAGGGATAAGAAAGAAGAATGCACTTGGAGAAGGGAAAAGTGAGAGGTAGAATGGGATAAATTATCTGACATAAAAGAAGCCTGAAAGATCTCATAGTGGAGGGGAAAATGGAGGAAGCCTAGAGGGGAGCACAGAAATCTTAGTCACATTGGAATTGGCTCAAAGAGGGAATAATATAGACATCAGTTGGTTGAATAAATCTATCTTGCCATTGAGGAAAGTAGGAAGGGAAGGAGATAAGGGGGGAGGGCAGAGCTGATATGAAGGAGGTTAGTTTGGGGAGGTAAAGGTCAGAAGCAAAATACTTCAGAGAATGGACAGGGTAAAAAGAAAAAGAGAATAGGATCATCAGAGGGAAATAGGATGGAGGGAATGCATTACTGTGAAAAAATTTTTACAGTGGTTTTCTCTGATAAAGACAATTTCTTACACATATAGGAAAATGGAGTAACATTTATAGAAATAAGAGCCATTCTTCAATTCATAAATGGTCAAAGGACATGAACTGGCAGTTTTTAGACAAAGTAATAAAAGCTATCTATAATCATATAAAAATTCTCTAAATCACTATTGATAAGAAAAATGCAAATTAAAATAACTCTGAGCTACTACCTTACACCTGTCAGATTGGCTAATATGATAGAAAAGGAAAATGACAAATGTTGGAGGGGATGTGGGAAAATTAAAACACTAATGTACTATTGGTGAAATTGTATATAGATGAAACCATTCTTGAGAGCAATATGGAACTATCAATCCATGCTCCTCAACCAAGCAATACTACTACTAGGTCTGTATCTCAAAGAGATAAAAATTTGAAAGGAAGAGGATGTATGTGTACAAAATATCTATAGCAGTTCCTTTAGTGGTGGCAAAGAATTGGAAATGAGGGGATGTCTATCAATTGGGGAATGTCTTAACGAGTTGTTTTCTATGATTGTGATGGAACTATGTTTGAAGAAATGATGAGCAGGATGCTCTCAGAAGGACATGAAAAGACTTACATGAACTGATGCAAAGTGAAATGAGCAGAACCAGGAGAACATTGTACACAGGAACAGCAATATTATAAAATGATCTACTATGAATAACTTAGCTATTCTCAGGAATACAATGATCCAAGACAGTTCTGTAGGACTTTTGATAAAAGGTGCTGTCCATCTCCAGAGAAAGAAGTGGCAGAGCCTGAAAGCATATCAAAGATACTTTTCTTTACTTTATTTTTCTTGATTTGCTTATGTCTGTATTTTCTTTCACAGAATGATTTACATATGGAAATGTACTTTGCATTACTACACATGTATAAATGTGTCAAATTGGTTGCCTTCTCACTGGGGTGGGGGGTAGTTGAGGGAGGGAGAGAATTTAAATTCAAAATCTGAAATAAAAAGAATGTTTAAAAATTTTTTCATATAATTGAGAAAAAATAAAATACTAAATAAGGGAGAAAAAAACCAAGCACACAAACAAACAAACAAAACCCCAAAGCCAAAAGAAAACAAAACAGAAAACCTCTAATATCTATCTGGTCCTTTTTGTGACAAACACAAGAATTGTGACTAACACAAGAATTATAGTTTCTTCTTCTGAGATCACTTTCAGCTATAATATTTTCATATATTTATCTTTTAGTTCTATTGTTTTACAACTGTACAATTCTATTTTTGCAATATCTCATAATCATCCTTTCTAAACTCCTACTGCTACCACATCTAGTCTAGACCTTCCTTACCATTATACCTTTATTGTTTTCAATCCTTTTCAGTCATGTTGACTCTTTGTGATCCTATTTGGGGTTTTCTTGGACTGGTTTGCATTTCTTTGTCTTGCTCATTTTACAGATGAGGAAACTGAGGCAAATAGGTTTAAGTGATCTTGCCTAGGATCACACAGTTAGCAAGTGTCTGAGGCCAGATTTCAATTCAGATCTTTCTGATTCAGTCTCAGCGTTCAATATATTGTACCGCCTGGCTGTCCACTTTATACCTAGAGGTCACAATAACCTCCTAAATGGTCTACTTTTTCTAGGTTTCCCCCCAACTCCTATTCATGTTGCACACTACTACTCAATAAAATATCACGATTACTTAATAATTCCATTATAGTGTGGTCATTCTTCCACTCTTATTTCAAAACTCTGCCTTAGTTTCTCTGATTTCTAGTCAGAATGTGCCTCCTCCTTCACTTGTCATCCATCCAAATTCTTTCCATCCTTAGGTCTTCTTTCAGACACACAGTGATTTTTTCATACTTTGAAAATCTTTGCCTCATGGGTACAGTTATACAAACGTTATTTCCTTCTTCATTTTATAGTAACCTAATTCTAGGTTTATTAGTTTAATTTCCTCAACTGAAATATAAACTATCCTTCTGTATATGGCTCCACACTTTCATCCTCATTGTTTAACCCATTTCTGAAAACATATTAGGTGCCCATGAAATTGCTCACTGAAGCTGTGCTTCCAGAAATATTTTCTATTCAGGGCAATGAGTCTGGAAAGTTGAGTAGGTAATATTACTGATGACAACGATGACGATGATGACGGTGACGATGGTGGGATACTAGGAAGGTAAGAAATAACAGCAATAACATTTTTATAGCACCTACGCTGTGCCAGGATCCATCCTCATAACAACCCTGGGAGGTAGGTGGTGTTATGGTCCGCATTTTACAGTTGAAGAAACTGAGGCAAAAGTTACTTGCCCAGGGTTACACATCTAGCAAATATCTGAGGCTGGATTTAAACTCAGGTCTTCCTGACTGCAGACCCAGGGCTCTAGTCATTGCACCATTTAACTGCCTCCTAAACAGCTAAAGTAAAAGAGATAGTTCCTCAAGCTAAGTCTAAGGAGAGATTGCCTTTCTTGTTAGTAGGGAACCCTAAGACCTTTAAATAGATAGTTAATACCTGCCTTGGATAAATATTCACTTATTAGGCCTGGAAAATTTTTCTGATCCTCTGGCAAGTTCAGTGGTAAGAAAGGCATAAAGCTTTTTGTAAGCCATAAGGAACAGTTTAAGCAAAGGTTTGGAGGCAGGAAAGTATCAGGCAGTAAAACTAACCTGTTTGGCTGGAACATTGAGTACATGGGTCAGGAGCAATGTTTGATAAGGCAAGGCAAGACTGTGGAGGGTCTCAAGTGCTAGGTTAAGGAGTTTAATAATCTTTTTTCTTTTTCTCCTGTAGGCAATTGAGAGCCCTTGACAGTTCCTGAGTGAGAATGAGGCATCATACAGATTTATATTCATATAGTACTTTTATCGTTTACAATCTGTAAAATTAGAGTGTTGGGTAAATAACCATGAGATCCCTTCAGGCTCCAAATCTCTGATCCTGTGGGATCTTATCTATGCATCAAAATGACCTTGTAAACTAGATAGTACAAATATTTTCTTTACTGGATGAATGAGGAAACTGGGGCAGAGAATAGCAAAGTGACTTGCCTAAGGTAACAAAGTAAAGAAGAAGCTTAGTCAATATTTGAACCGAGGTCTTCTGGTTCTTTATTTAATTCTGTTTTCTTTGATGTCTATGTTTTAGGACAATTAGTCAGGCACTAGCTACAGAATAAAGGATGGACTGGAGGAGGAAATTTTGCGAACAGGGAAACTGTTCCAGTTGTTCTGGCAAGAGGTGATAAAGTCTGAAGCAGGCTGGTGATTGTGAGTGTGGAAGAAGGGATGGATGCAAGGGATATTTTGGGGGCAGAATCAATAGGACTTGATGACTGATTAGATGTTGGGGGCGAAGGGGAGGGAGTCAAAGATGACTCAGAGGTTGAGTCTGGGTGACTGCAAGAAGGTTATTAACAGCAACAGGAAATTCAGAAGGAGAATTCTTGGTGGGGGAAATGAGGCATTTGAATACACTGCATTTCAAGGACTGATAGGACATCTATTAGGGATGGGTGTCCAGGACACTGTGGATGTATGGAATTAGAGCTTGAGAGTTAGCTCAGGGCTAGAGATTTGGGAACCAGCCACGAAGAGGTGATACTTTAAGCACCAAGAATGAGATCTAGGGAGTATGAAGTGAGAAGGACCCAGATAGACTCTTAAGAAATATCTGCTGGCAGGGAGCAGGAGGAGGCTGGGGGAACCAAACGAGCATTCAGGCTAAAGCTTATCAGGGAAGCCTTCTCTACCTTTGCCTGGCAGCTTAATTAATGTTGGTAGAAAATCTCTGAAGCAGAGAAGCATGAAGTATGATTAGTAGGGAAGGTACCTACCATCAGTCAGATGTATTTATTCCCTCTTTGACAAGGTGCTAATGGGTTGGCCCTCAATGGTGTGAATTTTCCAGAAAGGTTACCCTCTTCATAAATGAAATATCTTTCTTTCAATCAAGTTCTCTTCCTGACAGGGACAGACAGGTGACCTATTACACCAACACCAGCTAAAGCCACCTTGTTCAATGTAATGAAACATTTTCTTCCTCTCTTTTTTAAAAAATGGAAGCATGCAGAATAAGATCTCATCCATTACTGTTAACACACAGACAGGCACCACCATACTCTTTCTTAGAATGGCATTTTGACTGATTGAAGTTTGCTTTTTTTCCCCCACTCTGGCCAAGGGGATTTTTCAGAGCAGGGTGTCAATCTGATTTCTTAATTCATTTCAAAGGGAAGTTTTCTGTAAGGTTTAATGGAAGTGACAAAGCTTGACAATAGCCAGTGCCTGGACAAAAGGGCCACCCGTCTGTGGTGCTCAGAGACTAGTATGGGGTTAGGCTTATTTTAGATTATTAATGCAGATCTCAAAGGACCAAAAGTTTTAGAACTGGAGAGAACTCGTGTGATTGTCTGCTACAACCTTACTACTTTACAGAAAAAGAAACAAACTCAGAGGGGAAAGTTACTTTCCCAAAGTCACCCAGCCAGTGATAGAACAGAATCTAGTTTCTCCTCTATATATTCAATGCTTTTTGTATTTACTTGTTCAATAGGATCCCAAATGGTAGGTAGTAAATCATTTTTTTTTTTACCATATTTCTATTTTCACAATGTTGTTTTCCTGCTTAAGAAATCACTGGCTTCTTATTTTATTAATTCCAAAACTCCATACTAGAAAATTGAAAATGTCTTTTACACTAACCAGATTCATCTCCTTACTGTTCCCCAAACATCATGCTTACCTCCTAAGGTGATACATGCTTAGGAAGGCTTCAGATAGGATAGTGAGTTTCCTAACTGAAGAAATAGCTAGATGTGTACTTGCCAGAGATGTTTTCTCTTGTTGTTTCCTGTCCTGTCCTCTTGCTTGAGGGTGTTCTGCTCAAAGGAAGGTAAATTCAGATGGTTGAAAGCTACCTAGTTAACTTGGGGTTCACGGGTTAGATTTCTTTCTTAAAGACCTAGCCTTAAACTCAATTCATCTGAAGCTCATGGATTGGATAACAATAGATACCTGCCCAAGAACCACTTAATGGTTTTTTGGGGGGGGCCCTCCTGGCTTAGAGTGAATGTCAATAGCCACTGTTTCTCTTTTGGCCAGCAATCCTGAGGGTCTACCCCTTTCAGTTTGATTTTTTTTTTATTAAAGGGGTCATTCCTTGACACTTCTTAAAGAGACCTATTCATTGAATGGTTGTTGCGTCTCTCAAACTGAGAATCTGAAAAGATCTTAGCTTAAAAGAGCCAAGGTCTCCCGCTATATCCTGGGCCATCTCCAGTTATCCTGACTGATATCTGGCAACTGGACCCAGATGACTCAGGAGGACACAATGAGGCTGGTGACTTTGTACAGCCTTTCCTCACTCAAATCAAAGTCAGCTATGAGTCATGTCATCATTTCTCTGATGTTATAGTCCTTTTTGAAAATGAAGGACAAATCACACAATTTATGTAGAGGTTATGGACTAGATTTTCAACATTTACTAGTTGTATGATCTTAGACTCTCACATTGCATCCTGGGCCATCTCCACTCATCCTGATGAACATCTGGTCACTGGATTCAGATGGCTCAGGAGGAGAAAGTGAGGCTGGTGACCTTGCACAGCTTTCATCACTCAAAACAAAGTCAAGTGCAAGTCATGTCATCATTTCTCTGATGTCACGGTCTTCTTCAAAAACAAGAGCGAACACAACCTGTAGGTAAACTAAGCTGCCTGAGTGGGGACTGGGTAACCCAGCCCATCCTCTCCATTCTGTCTCCCTCTCCCCTTCCTTCAGGGTTTACTGGCTTGATGTCCTTCCTTCCTTCCTTCCTTCCTTCCTTCCTTCCTTGTCATTCCCAATATCTTAAACCTAGTGCACTCTGAAGCCCATAGGTTGGACAATAATAGGTTCCTGCCCAAGCTCCACTTCTTGGTTTAGAGTGATTATCAATAATAACAGTTTCTCTTTCCCTCCCAGTTTGATGTATTTTTTTCTTTGCCTCATTAAAAGGGCCATTCCCTGACTACTTCTTAAAGAGACCTATTCACTCAATGGGTGTTACCTCTCTCTAAATGAGTAGGTGAAAAGGCCTAGCCTAAAAGGACCAAGGTCTCTCACTGCATCCTGGGCCATCTCCGATCATCCTGATGAATATGTGGTCATTGGATCCAGATGGCTCAGGAGGAGAAAGTGAGTCTGGTGACCTTGCACAGCTCTCCCTCACTCAAAACAAAGTCGAGTACAAACCATGTCATCATTTCTCTGAGGTTATGGTCTTCTTTGAGAACTAAGGATGAACGCACAAAAACAACAATGATCTTGAATGAGTGACTTCCCTTCTGCTTCCCATTTTCTTATCTGTAAAATAGAGATAATAGTTACACCTTCCTTACAGAGTTAGGAATTTAGCAAAGCTAAATGGGGTTTCCCATGTTCTTTTGTATTTCACCCTCAATCAGCTACTTGACTCATTCCCATATTTAATCTTTTCACTCTGAGTTCTGGAACAAACCATGGGCATGTTTGAATATTTTCTCATTGATTTTAATTTAGGCATCTCTCAATCAATTACAACTAAGCTGAGCACCTTCACTCCAGTTAAAATATTATTAATTTAATAAACAGAAGAAATTGTCTTTCCTGTAAATAGTGGTTCATATATATACATTACAAACTGTAATCTTCTACTATTAAAAAACAAAGTTACTGAATATATAATTTTAAATTAATAATAATAAAGGCATAAATAATAATTTACAATATTTTAGCTGTGAGAAAGTTCACAGCTAGTTATCTCAAACCATTATTGTAACTATAGATAACGTCTTATCACATAGGAGAGCCTAGTCCCATACCATTTAGTTCATTTAGAGTAATACAGAAATACTTCACGATAATCCTCTTTGTCTTTGCAGAATAGGAGGTACAGTAGTTTTGTGAAAAAGAAAAAAGATGCTTCCATCTTCTTTCTGTCATCTCCAACTTGTCTCCAGCCATGACAGGAAAATAATCTCTTTACCACCTCTCAAACCCTCATCCTTAATATGTAGTCTCTTCAGATTTACTACTCATAAAATTTATTAATTTATTCATCAAATTGTAGTTAAGATGATTCTAACAAGAAAGAAATATCTCATCTTTTTGTTTTTTCCATAATTTATCTCCTAGATCAAAGTTAAACTCACAATACTCTCCCTCACTCTAGAGCACCTAGAAGAATGACAGTTACACATGACTACTATGTGCATATTTTGCATAACCACATATGTATAACCTATATTGAGCTGCTTGCTTTCTCAATGAGATGGGGTCAGAGTGGGGAGGGAGCAAGGGAGAGAATTTGGAGCTCAAAGTTTTATAAATGAATATCAAAAATGGTTTTTACATGTAACTAGGGAAAATTTTTTTAAAAAATAATTAATTAAAAAAAAAAAAGAATGGTAGTTACAACTATTACCAAAGCTTTTTGGCTTCTTAAAAGGAACATCATGGTTTTAATTACCTCTGTAGGTGAGGCCTTTGAAGCAGGAAGTTACATTTCTCACCATGACCAAAAATTTTCAGTCCCCTGAAAATAATTTTTGAGGATGTCTATTCCACATTAATATTAAATGCAACAGACATAACAGACAAAGCGTTACTTGGTAATCTATTTAAATAAGGAGAGAAATAATTCAGCACCAGTACTATTCAAATGTATTGGTGAACTCACTGATCTCACAGATCCAAACCCATCTGTTCCTATCCATACTATATGATGTCTTCCAGGTCTTCTCAAATATTTACCTGAGGGGCTGCTTCCCAATGTACGTCAGGACTTCCTTGCTTTCTCCAGATGAACACTAGCAATGGTGATTATAGCAAAGGTAGTCAAATATAAGATAATGATAAATAACACGTTGAAAAACAATACTGTGTATAATTTAATAATGCATTAGAGGTGGCTTAAGGAACAGCCACTTCTCCTGTAATATCTTAATCTAATCTATTTTTAGGTTGGCTGATTTAAAATGTGTTTTAATCTTATTGATTTTTCTACTACTTGTATCTAAGCAGGTTGATAAAATAGGCTCACTACCACTATTTTTAACTTTTGTGGCCTGTTTCTTTACCCTAAGTGACTCAATAGCTGAAGTTCTAGGCATGAAAGGTATTACTACTGGGTTCATTCCTATCCCCCATCTCTCCTTGGTCTTGCTCAGTCCTAGGCAAAATTGTTGGATTTCATTATGTAGTTTCTACTTGCCTTTAAGCAATGCTTTTCTCAGCAGTTTTCTCTGTTGACTGAGAAGTGAATTGGGCATCAACACTCTTTATTTGCTGTTTCAATTTAGCACTTTCCTTTTAAGCATATTTTAATAACTTTTGTATTAAGGTTTGCTTCATTTCTTATAAATGAAGGCCTTTCGAATTTCTTCTTCAATTGAGGTACCTTCTGTTCAAACTTTTAAAACTGGTTATCAAATCTGTTAAAAATATTTCAAATTTCTTTAATATTCTCCAATCACCAACGAATTTCAGGAGATCTTTTCATATTGCTTCAATTCTTGATAAATTCAAGCTTTTTACTTAGGCTTTTTACTCCATACTGGTTTGTTGGTCATTGGCTTCCTCTGAATGAAATGATAATTCTTTTGGATGTATTTGACATACCTATGGCCATTGAGCCCATGGTTCCAACAGAAAATAGTTCATCTTTACCCATTGGTGTTCTTGTATCAAATTTTTTGATCTAACAGGCAATGAGGCCATTCTTAACCATTTTCCATGTCTGGGATAATTGCTGTGCTTGGGTTCATCTTTATTTCCTCAAGCTGATTTGCTTGTAAAACTTAGGATATTATATAAATACCAACTCATATTTCTTTTTCTTAAGTTAAATTTTATTTTTTAACCAACAAAACTCTACTTTCAGACTTTCCCACCCCTCCCCCAATTGA
This sequence comes from Potorous gilbertii, assembly GCA_028658325.1. Classification (NCBI taxonomy): domain Eukaryota; kingdom Metazoa; phylum Chordata; class Mammalia; order Diprotodontia; family Potoroidae; genus Potorous; species Potorous gilbertii. Next base: position 13,175 of record JAQQSK010008547.1, read on the forward strand.
GAAAGAAAGAAAAATAAAACCCTTATATGAACATGCATTATTAAATGAAACAAATTTCTTCTATATTGGCTATGTCCAAAACACAACAAAGCAAAACAAGTCTCATTTTTCATTCTGAATCTTTCACCTTTCTATCAGGAGATACATAGTATGTTTCAGTGGGAAGCTAGTTGGTGCACTGGATAGAGTTCTGAGTCTGGAGTTAAAATTTGGCCTTTGACAGTTATTAGTTGTGTGACCCTGGTAAGTCACTTAACCCTATTTGCCTCAGTTTACTCATGAACTGGAGAAGA
>JAQQSK010008548.1:0-13467 GCA_028658325.1 Potorous gilbertii
GAGGAGGTCTGCTTACCATCAGGTAAAGACATAGGAGTCAAAGCCTCTGTATCCCAAATATCTGAAATAGATACCCCATGGGCTCAGGCCATGGAGGAGCTCAAAAAGGATTTTGAAAGAAATCTATCAGATGGATGTGAAGCAATACTTTCTAGTCATTTAATTCTCCTTTCTCTAATCAATAGTGATTTAGAGTATTTTTTTATATAACTACTGATAGATTGGATGTCTTCTTCTGAAAATGCCTATGCATGTCTTTGACGATTTATCAGTTAGGTAATTGTTCAGTTAGGTAATTGTTCTTATTCTTGTAAATTTGTCTCAGTTTTCTATATATTTGAGAAATGAGGTCTTTATCAAGATCTTTATCTTGTTGATACAAAGATTTCTTCCCAATTTCCTACTTCTCTTTGTTTATGGGAATACTTTGTAATTTTACATAATTGAAATTGTCCATTTTAATTCCTATGAATCTATTTCTTTTTTTGTCATGAATTCATCCCTTATGCATACATCTGACAGATAATTTCTTTTATGTGTCTCTAATTTGCTTATGATATTACCCTTAATGAACAAATTATACACTCATTTGGAGCTTATCTTTGTATGTGATATTGAGATGTTTGTTTGTACTAGCTTCTGCCAGACTATTTTCCCTTGGAAATGCCCCAATTAATGGACATTCCCTCAGTTTTCAGTATTTTGCCACCACAAAAAAAGCTACCATAAATATTTTTGCACATGTATGTCTTTTTCCCTTTCTTATGATCTCTTTGGAATACAGAGCTAGTGGTGGTATTTCTGGATCAAAAAGTATACATAGTTTGGTTGCCCTTTGGACATGGTTCAAAATTGCTCTCCAGAACGGTTGAATCAGTTCACAACTCCACCAACAGTGTATTAGTATCCAAATTATCCCCACATTCTCTCCAACCTTTATCATATGCCTTTCCTGTCATATTAGCCAATCTAATAGGTGTGAGGTGGTATCTCAGAGCTGTTTTAATTTGCTTTTCTCTAATCAAAAGTGATTTAGAGCACTTTTTTATGTGCCTATAGATAACTTTGGTTTCTTCATCTGAAAACTGCTTGTTCATATTCTTTGACTATCAATTGGGAAACAGTTTGTATTCTTAAATATTTGACATAATTCTCTATATATTTTAGAAATGAAGATTTTATCAGAAATACTTGTTGTAAAGATTGTTTCCCAGCTTTCAGGATTATTTCTTTTTTTTTTTTTCAGCGTTCAAATGTTTTATTCACTCTTTTGGATGTACTATAAATAAGTGTTTCCACTATGGAAAAGAATGTTATGAGCACAGTACATGTGACTGGGAATGGGTTTGCTGAAGACATCTTCGAAAGGGTAAAAGCTTAGAAAACAACCTGGAGGCTGGAATTCAGTTCTTTATATAAAGTCCCTTGTAAAAACAAAACAAAACAAAACAAAATGAAACAAAAATAAAGAAAATAAAAGGAAAGAAGGCGAGGCCTGCGAGATGATTTATTGCAGTAACACGTCCTGGTCCTTAGTCTCCTTCTCAAGCACCTCAGGGCTCTCGGGCTCTTGACTGCCTTCTTTCTCCTTCTTCTCCCTTCACCGACAGCTCCGAGAACTTCTTCACCACTTTGTCGGTGTTCTCTTTGCCTGCTCCTGCTTTCTTTTCTTTTTCTTCTATTTCATTCCTGCATTCTTCAAATTTTGCCTTAAACTTCTGGGCATTTTCTGCATTTAGGAATCGAATCGCCAGCAGCTCAGGCTTGGGACTTTCATCAGCAAAGTCTGCGTGTGTGTTCCACACCCAGGCCCTGTCACTGCCTGCATTAGGCTTCAGCTCCATCAATGGTGTTATATAGTGATTGGCACAGATCTTTAGGGTTTTGTCCCTTCTCATGAGGAGGCGAATCGTCCCTTTCTCCTTGTGTTTCAGCAGCTTCACGTCACCCGTCCCTCGCTCTTTCCATTCTGGAAGGTCATTCTCAGATGCAAATCGGAACAGCTTGGCCCGCATCTTAAAGAGCTCTTCTTCATCTTCTTCAAGGGTCTTAATCTCCTGCTCAGGAAGAGACACGATGGGCTCAAACTGTGGGTCATGGTTCGAGTCGTCCACATTCTTTGTGGATGTGTCATGCTCCTCATGAGTTTCCTTCGCAGCCGCCATCGGAGCGGGAGGCGATGCGGCGGCGGCGGTGCTTGGTCCCGGCGGTGCGGCGGCGCTCGGTCCGGTCCGGTCCGTGCCTCGTCTGGCACTGGCGCCTCCTAGCCCCGCGCTTCCAGCATTATTTCTAATCTCAATTTTGTTTGTACAAAAATTTTTTAATTTAATATAATCAAAATGATCTATTTTATGGATGTAAAATATAATGTAAAATTATAAATTATTATAAAATTATATCTTCTTTGATCATCAATTCTTGCTTTCCCCATAGATCTGAAAGGCTCTGACAAAGTGGACAGGCTCTTTTGATATGCTTATGTTGTCACCCTTTGTATCTAAATCATGCACCTATTTTGACTTTATCTTGGTATACAGTGTGAAATGTTGATCTATACCTGGTTTGTGTTCTACTGTTTTCCAGTTTTCCCAGAAGGTTTTATCAAATAGTGAGCTCTTATCCAAGAACCTGGAGTCTTTGGGTTTATCTGACAGTAGATTACCATAGCCATTTACTACTGTGTCTTTCTACCTAACTTAATTCCACTCTTTTTTAACTAGTAGTAGCAAGTAGTTTTGCTGAATCAAAGCATATGCACAGTTTGGTTGCCCCTTGGGCATAGTTCCAAATTGCTCTCCAGAATGGTTGAATCAGTTCACAATTCCACCATCAGTGGAGTGCTGATTTATAATATAGTTTTAGATCTAATACAGCAAGGCCACCTTCCTTTGCATTTTTTTTCATTAATTCCCTTTATATTCTTGACCTTTTGTTCTTCCAGGTGAATCTTGTTATTATTTTTCTACCTTTGTAAAATAATTTTTGGTAGTTTGATTGGCATGGCATTGAATAAGTAAATTAATTTAAGCAAAATTGTCATTTTTCATTATATTAGCTTGGCCTTCATATGAACAGCTGATATTTTTCCAGTTGTTTAGATCTCACTTCATTTGCATGAAAAATTTTGCAATTGTGTTCATATAGTTTCTGGGTTTGTCTTGTCAGATAGACTAGCAAATATTTAAAGTTTTTATAGTTACTTTAAATGAAATTTCTCTTTCTTATCTCTTCTTGCTGAACTTTGTTGGTAATATATAGAAATGCTTATGGTTTGTGTGTTTATTTTATATACTGCAACTTTGCTAAAGTTGTTAATTTTTTCAAGGAATTTTTAAAATTCTTTTTCATTATGAACTTAATAGTTATCAGCAAACAAACATTCTAGACAGGAACAAAAAAGTGAATCATATATGAAACTGTGAACTTGTATTACATAGAGTTTGCTTTTAAAAGCATGTTTTAAAATAACAAGATGATAATAAAATTGTTGTTTGTGCCACCCTCTGAACTTTTTGCTTGTTTGTTTATTTCTTCTTTCTTAATTAATTTCTTTTTAGTTTTCAACCTTCACTGAAACAAGATTTTGAATTCCAAATTTTCTCCCTATCTCTCCACTACTTGCACCCCAAGACAATGTTCATTTTGATTACCTCTTCCCTTAATGTGTCTTCCCTTCTGGTACTCCCATCCTGTCTTTTATCCACTGTTCTTCTATTTTCCTATAGGGTAAGATAGATTTCTATACCCCATTGCCTGTACATCTTATTTCCAAATTACAGGTAAAAATATTTTTTAAGATTCTTTTTCTAAAACTTTGAGTTCCACGTAGGCTATATTATGTGTAATATTGCAAAACACTTTCGTAATAGCCATATGGTGAAACACTACCTATATTTCCCTCAATCATATCCCACCCTCCAATTATTCCATTATCTCCTTTGACCCTGACACTTAGAAGTGTTTGATTCTGATTATCCCCTTCCTCAGTCTTCCCTCCCTTCTATCATCCTCCCCTCTTTTATCCCTCTCCTCACTTTCCTGTAGGATAAGATAGATTTCCACACTCAATTCAGGGTATATGTTATTCACTCCTTAAGTCAATATGATAAGATAAAGGTCCACTCATTCCCTCTTACCTTCCCTTTCTTCCCCTCCATTGTGAAAGCTTTTTCTTGCCTCTTTTCCATGAGATAATTTACTCCATTCTACCTTTCCCTTTCTCTTTCTCCCGAGACATTCCTCTCTTACCCCTTCGTTTTATTTCTTAGATATCATTCTTTCATATTCAACTCAACCTGTGTCCTCTGTATGTATGTATATGCATATGTATGTACATATGTATATGCATATGTATGTATATGTGTATATATATATACATATACATATATATACACATATATATGTATATACCCTAATACTGAGAAAGGTCTCATGGGTTACAAATATGATCTTTCCATGAAAGAATATAAATAATTCATATATAATAGTCTCTTCCCTCCATTGTAAAACTCTTCTTGCCTCTTTTATGTGAGACGATTTGCTAAATCTACCTCTCCCTTTCTCTTGCTCCTAGTACATTCCAGTCAACAACAAATTTTATTTTTTAGGTATTCTCCCTTCATATTCAGCTTACCCTGTGTGCTCTATGTATATATAAATATATGTGTATGTATGCATGTACATTACATGTATATGTGCATGTGTGTTTGTATGTATAGCACATGTATACATGCATATACATGTTTACACACATATGCATGTGTACACATACATATATGATGCACGGACACACATATAAACATGCACATGTATGTATACATGCACACATGCACACATGTACATATGCATACCTAGACAATTATAATATACACATACATACATACCAATACACACCTACATATACATACACATGCATATATATATACATATAAATATATTCCCTCTAACTAATCTAATACTGAAAATGGGCCTCATAAGATACAAAGAACATCTTTCCATGTAGGAATGTAAACACTTCAACTCTGATGAGTTCCTTAAGGCTTCACTTTCCTGTTTATCTTTTCATACTTCTCTTAATTCTTCTATTTGAAAGTCAAATTTTCTATTTAGCTCTGGTCTTTTCAACAAAAATGCTTGGAAGTCCTTTTTTTCATTGAAATTTCATTTTTCTTGGTTTTAATCTTCTCTCCTTTGACCTTGGGAATATCATATTCAAAACCAAGCTGCTAAATCCTATATTATCCTGATTATATTTCCAGAATACTTGAATTGTTTCTTTCTGGTTACTTGTAATATTAATGCTCCTAGGACTCTTTCTTTTGGTATCTCTTCCAAGAGGTGAGTGGTGTATCTTTCCATTTCTATTTTACCCTCTGGTTCTAGAATATCAGGGCAGTTTTCCCTGATAATTTCTTGGAAGATAATATCTAGGCTCTTTTTTATTGTGGCCTTCAAGTAGTCCAATAATTTTAAAATATTTCTCCTGGATCTATTTTCCATGTCAGTCGTTTTTTGTATGAGATGTTTCACATTGTCTTCTATTTTTTCATTCTTTTGGTTTTGTTTGATAATTTCTTGATTTCTCAAAATGTCATTAGTTTCCCTTTTCTTCATTCTAATTTTGAAGGAATTATTTCCTTCAGTGAACTTTTGGACTTCTTTTTTCTTTTGGACCATTCTACTTTTCAAGGCAGTTTTCTCTTCATTGGCTTTCTGAACTTCTTCTGCATTGGGGTTAGTCTAATTTCAAAGGTGTTATTTTCTTCAGTATTTTGGGGAATCTTCTCTAGCAAGCTGTTGACTCATTTTTCATGTTTTTTTTGCAGCACTCTCATTTCTCTTCCTAATTTTTCCTCTACTTCTCTCACTTGATTTTCAAAATGCTTTTTGAGATCTTCCATGGCCTGAGACCAATTCATATTTTTTCTTGGAGGCTTTGATTGTAGGAGCTTTGATTTTGTTTTCTTCTGGTTGTATGTTTTCATCTTTTTTGTCACCAAAGTAAGCTTCTATATTCTGAGGTTTTATCCACCGTTTGTTCTTTTTCCCAGGTCAATTACTTGACTTTTTAATTCTTTGCTAAGTTAGGGCTCTGCTTCAAGGGAATAGGACAGATTGTCTCAAGTTTCCAGGGTTTTGTGCAGCTGTTTTCAGAGATAGTTCTAGGGACCTAGAATTCTCAATTCTTCCAAGGTGGTATGATCAAAGAAGAGGTGTTTACTCCTCCCTTGGACTGTGCTCTGATCTGTGAATGACCATAAGTATTCTTTTTTCCTTGGAAGTATGAGAAGTCCTTCTCTGTTACTACCACAAGCTCTGCCACACTAGTGCTCCTCTTTGCCCCATGACCACCACTCAGGACTGCAATCCATATCCAAACATGGGCAAAGCAAGAGAATCCTGATTCAGTATGAGCAAAGAGATTCCTGAAATTCCCCTCTCATCAGTCACTTTATCCCCCACCATCTGTGGGCCAAGAGCCCCAGAAACAGCTGCCATCCTGGGGCTTCGGATGGACTTCACTCCTCTCTCACCCAGGTCAGACTTTTCCTCCTAACTTTCTAAGTTGTCTTTGGTGTTTGTGAGTTGAGAAGTCTGGAAACTGTCAATGATTCTGTTCCCTGAGACCTGCTCCAGATTTGCTAGTTGTTGGTCTGTGCTGGCATGTTTTGCACTGGACTGTGCTTGTCTCTTAGCCTGGTGAAACAGACCCTTCCTATAAACCTTCCTGGTTTTCTTGGGCTGGAAATTTGTTTCACTCTGTCATTTTGTGGATTATGCTGCTCTCAAATTTGTTTAGAGTCATTTTTACAGGGATTTGGAGGGATTTGAGTGAGAGCTCAAGTAAGTCATTGCTTTCACTCTGCCATCTTGGCTCTGCCCCTACAAGAAGTTTTTTAGTTGGTTCTCTAGGATTCTCTAAGTATACTATCATATCATCTGCAAAGAGCAATAATTTGGTTTCCTCATTGCCTAGTCTAATTCCTTAAATTTCTTTTTTCTTCTCTTATTGCTAAAGCCAACATTTCTAATACTGTACTAAATAATACTGGTGATGATGGGCATCCTTGTTTCAACCTTGATCTAATTGAGAATGCTTTTAACTTATTCTTATTTCAGATAATGCCTACTGCTGACTTTTGAAAACTTCATTTATTCCTATGCTGTTTAGTGTTTTCAATGGGAAGGGGTGATCTATTTTGTCAAAAGCTTTTTCTGAATCTGTTGAGATAATCATACGATTTTTGTTAATTTTGTTACTGATATAGTCGATTATGCAGATGGTTTTCTGAATATTGATTTCTTGGTGTAAATCCTACCTGGTCATAGTGTATTATTTTAGTGATAAATTACTGTAATCTCTACTATAATTTTTTGCATCTATATTCATTAGGGAAATTGGTCTATAATATGCTCTCTTTGTTTTGGCTCCCTTTGGATTAGGTATCAGCATTATATTTGTGCCATAAAAGGATTTTGGGAGGATTCTTTCTTCAACTTCCCCCCACCCATACTATTGGAATTAATTTTTCTTTAAATATTTTGTAGTGTTACTTGTGATGTGCCCTTGGAGATTTTTTCTTAGGAAGGTCAATGATGGTTTGTTAAATTTATTTTCCTAACATGGGGTTAAACAGATTAAAGTCTTCTTTTTTTAACTTTACTTCTTTTGAGTTTTTTGTCTACAACATGACTATTATGGATATGTTTTGCATGTCCACACATGTGTAACCTATATCAAATTGCTTGCCTTCTCAATGGGGTGTAGAGAGAGGAAGGGAGAAAATTTGGAACTCAAAGTTTAAAAAATGAATGCTAAAAATTGTTTTTACATGTAACTGGTGACAAATTAAGTACTAAATACAAATTTTAAAAAATAAAATAGGGTTAAAGATTTTATTTCCTCTTCTGTTAATCTGGGTTATTTGTATTTTTATAAATATTCATCCATTTTGCTTAGATTGTCATATTTATTGCCATACAGTTAGACAAAATAGCTCTTAATTATTGTTTTGATTTACTCCTCATTGGCAGTGAATTTTCCCTCTTTATTTTTGATACCAAAGATTTGGTTTTCTTCTTTTAAAAAAAATCAAATTAACCAAAAGATTATCTAGTTTATTGATTTTTTTTCATAAAACCAATTCTTAGTTTTATTTATTCATTCAATAGTTTTCTTACTTTCCAATTGGGGCAGCTAGCTGGTGCAGTGGATAGAGCACCAGCGCAGGAGTCAGGAGGACCTGAGTTCAAATCTCATCTCAGACACTTGACACTCAGTAGCTCTGTGACCTTGGGCAAATCACTTAACCCCAATTACCTTATCCTGGGCCATCTCCAGTCATTTTGATGAATATCTGTCCACTGGATTCAGTTGGCTCTGGAGGAGAAGTGAGGCTGGTGACCTGCACAGCCCTTCCTCACTCAAAACAAAGTCAAATGCAAGTCATGGTCATCTTCAGCAATGAAGGATGAGCACACACATACTTTCCATCTTATTAACTTCTCTTTTGTTTTTCATAATTTCTAATTTAGTATTTAATTGGTGGTTTAACATTTGTTCTTTGACTAGCTTTTTTGGTTGCATGTTGATTCATTGATCTCCTCTTTCTGTGTTTTGTTCATGTAAGCATTTGGAGATATAAAATTTATCCTCAGAACTTCTTTGGCAGCATCCCATAAGTTTTAGTATATTTCTTCATTATTGTTGTTCTGTTGGATGAAGTTATTGACTGTTTCTATGATTTGTTGTTGACAAATTTATTCTTTAGGATTAGATTATTTAGTTTTTAATCTATCTTATATTTCTACTGTCTTTTATTACACGTAATTTTTAGTACATCATGATCTGAAAAGGACACATTTAATATTTCTACCTTTCTGCATTGGATTGTGAGATTTTTATGCCCTTTTACTTGATCAATTTTTGTGTAGATATCATGTGCCACTAAGGAAAAGGTATATTCCTTTCTATCTCCATTTAGTTTTCTCCAGATTTGTACTATATCTAACTTTTCTAAATTTCTATTCACTTCCTTAACTTCTTTCCTGTTTACTTTGTGGTTAGATTTATCTAATTCTGATAGAAGGAGGTTGAGGTCCCTCACTAGTATAGTTTTACTATCTATTTCTTCCTCTAAGAATTTGGATGCTGTACCATGTAGTGTATACATGTTTAGTATTGATATTGCTTCATTGACTCTAGTACCTTTTAGTAAAATGTAGTTTTGGCTGAGGTTTCATCGTGAGTTGTGGTGGAACTGTCTCAAGGAAATCAGAGCCAGACCACCGCTAATCCAAGTATAGGCATTTATTGAGATTTACACCTCTTAGGAAGTGAACTAATTTCCAAGAGATACCAGCAACTTCAGAGAAATCAAGATGGATTTTTATAGGGTAAAGATGCAACTACATAATAGAAATTTACATAGAATATGGGAATATGATTAATATTGAAAAGGCAGCAGGAGTTTGTGAAGGGGGAATTTGGTAATGGGAGAGGGAGGGGTCCCACCCATGGTTTTGTGATTAAACTTTCTGGCCATGCTCCTCTTCAATTGGCTAGCTATTATAGTCCTGTCTGGTCAAGATAGATACTTAGGTATTGTGGTCCTGCCTTGGGCTAGATGGATGATGCGATTGTGACTGAATGCAAGAATACACCTATTTCTGTGGGAATGGATCTGGGGGTCATGGCTGTGTAGAGGCAGTGGCTGTGTTCTCACATCTTCTGTTTCTGTGGGAACTATGAGTTTCAGGTCCACAACTGTTGTTCTAGTGAGCAGTGAGCAAGCAGTGAGGCATGTCCAAAGAAGTTAGGATGTTGGCGAGGGGGCTAGGTAGGTACTAAATGTTATTATTGTAATGAAGATTATTGAGGGTGAGGGCAGCTCTATTAGGATTCTATCAGGTTTCAACTTATATTTTTCTTTGAGGCTTTGCATGTAGCCATTTTAACAACGTTGTCCTCTTCTGAGTTTGTGTTTTCATCTTCCTTATCACCATAGTTACTTTCTATGGTGAAAAATTTTGTTTGTTTGTTTGCTCATTTTTCCAATTTATTTTTTAACTTTATGTTAAAGTTGGGCTTTGCTCCTGGGTGGAGGGGTATGTGCTGCTGTTTTTGGAGTTACATATGGAGACCTGTAAGTTTTCAGGTCCCTTTAGGTGGAATGATCTAAGGAGAAGTGTGGTCACAGATTTTTTCTCTTCTGTGTTCTGCTTTGTGAGCAACCACAAGTACTTTTTTCCATCCTGGAACTGTGACTAGGGTTCCCATTTTTTTTTTTTTGCAACTTCAAGCTCTAGTGTGTTAATTCTCATTCTCTTCCTGTGACTATGGCAGGGATCTCCATATGGACAATACAATAGAGTCCTGCATCCAGTGCCAGGAAAGTGTCCCCAATAATCTCCTTTGAACAAGTTATCTGGCCCCCTTAGAATATGAGAAGTGAGAGTTCCAGAAGTAGCCATTGCTAATTGTCATTCCCAAGATCTGCTGCTTAACTTCCTGAGCCCCAGTCAGCTACTAGCTTGCTTGTGCATGGTCAGTGCTAGACTTCCTTCCCTCTCACCCCAGTGAGACAGACCTTTCTTGTCAACATTCTAAGATGTCTTGGGTTGGAAATTGTTTCATCTTTTTGCTGGTTCTGCTACTCTAAAATTCATTTGAGGTGTTTTTTAAGTTGTTGTGGGAGAACTTGGAAGAGCTCAGGTGAGTCCCTGACTTTCCTCTGCAATCTTGGCCCCATCTCAGTCATGTTTTTTTTTTAAATTTTTTCCCCAGCTCTATTCAGCAGTATGTGAAAATATAAAGGAAAGTTATCATGAAAGACAATGGGCTGTTCAGGGAATGCTGAGTTTGACACGATGGACCATACAAGTGAAAATATCCTGTTGGTAGTTAAACATGTGGGACTCAGAAGAGAGGTTAGGAGAATAATCTTAAGAGTCATTTGAATGGAGGTGATAGAAAAAATGTTGACAATGGACATAGTACGGAGAGAGTAGAACCAAGGAGAGACTTATGGGAAACATTCACATTGGAGTAGTAGTAGTAAAGGTAGGAGAGCCAGAAATGTGATAACTACTAGAGAAAAGTGTATCTGGAAAAAAGGGAGTGGTCAATAGGGATTGAAGCTACAAGAAGGTAAAAAACATAAGGTATGAAGGTCATTGGAATTGATTATGTGGGTACTATGGAAGGGATTGATATCGCACTATCTCTTTAATCTAAGGGCTTGCATTTATACTACATTGTTAAGAAATTTTGGGACCATTCCTATGAAAACAACAAGAGCTATTTAGAATGTCTTTAAGGTACTCACTATCCAATGTCCATCACTTGTTGAAGGTTTTCAGTCCATCATGCTATAACATGGGAACTTCTTTAAAGTCCCTCTTTTTCGTTAGTTAAATCTCCACCCACCAACTTTTAGTGTCTCAGAAAAGTTCCACCTACAATATGTATCACTTTGATGGAATGCTAGAGCTAGTATAAATTACATAACTAGGCATACATAGGTTTCATTGGCAATGTGACACCTCAGTATGAGATGAACTTGGACTATAGCTGGATACTATTTTCCTAGGCCTCTTAGAAAGTATTCATGGTGGGGCAGAGTCAAGATGGTAGAGTAGAAGCACATACCGCCTTGAGCTCCCCTGCCCCAACCCTTCTACCTGTAAAAATGACTCTAACCAAATCATAGAGCAGCAGAAGCCACAAAATGACAAGGTGAAACAGATTTCCAACCCAAGACAGCCTGGAAGGCTGACAGGAAGGGACTTGGGTCAGGGTCTAGTATGGTGTGTACCAACATAGAAGGGACCAGAATAGGTTACAAGGTACTGAATCACAGGAAGCTGCTGTAGTTTCCAAATTTCTCAACCTACAAATGCCAAAGACAGCTTCAAAGGTCAGTAAGAAAGCTCTTTCACCTGGGTGAGAAGGCAGTGTGGTCAACACCAACCTCAGGACCAGTACCAGCCCTAAGGCTGCAACTGTTGGAGGAGCATGGACAGAGAGCTGGTAGCAGTTGTGGAAAGGAAATCCCATCCGCAGTTCCAGGGCAGAAAAGAGTGCTTTTGATTAGTTACAAACAAGAGCACAGGCCAGGAGAGGAATAAACACCTCTCCCTTGATTTGCCACCTTGGAGGAACTGAGAACTTACAGGTCCCTTGAATACACCCGCTACTTGACAAAGGACTCAAAAGTCAAGTAACTGGCTGGGAAAATGCCCAAAAAGGGGAGAAAATAAAACTATGAAAGGGTACTTTCTTGGTGAAAAGGTATTTTCTTCCATCCATTTGGATGAGAAAGAATAAAGCATACCATGAGAGGAAGACATCAAAGTTAAGGTTTCTACATTCAAAACCTCCAAAAAAGTATGCAATGGTCTCAGGTCATGGAAGACCTCAAAAAGGATTTTGAAAACCAAATAAGAGAGGTGGAGGAGAAATTGGGAAGGGAAATGAGAATAATACAAGAAAATCATGAAAATTGAGTCAAATACTTGCTAACGGGAACCCAAAAATGCTGAGGAAAATAACACCTTAGAAATAGACAAACCCAGGGGTGGAGCCAAGATGGCAGAGTAGAAAGACTCACATATGCTAGCTCCGAACCCACAGCCCATAATTATCTATAAAAAGAACTCCCAACAAATTCTGGAACAGTGGAGCTGCTCAGCAACAGGGTGAAGGAGATTCCCATTCCAGAGAGCCCTGAAAAACTGACCAGAAAGGTCTGTTGCACACGGGATGGGAGAGGAACCCAGCCCTGCCCTGGCTGGCTGACATTAAGGGATCGAAGGATATTCCATAAGTCAAAGGAACTAGGTCTAAAACCAAGAATCACCTACCCAGCAAAACTGAGTAAAATACTTCAGGGGAAAAATTGGTCTTTCAATGAAATAGAGGACTTTCAAGCATTCTTGATGAAAAGACCAGAGCTGAAAAGAAAATTTGACTTTCAAACACAAGAATGAGAAGAAGCAAGAGAAGTCATAAGGGACTTACCAAAGTTAAACTGTTTGCATTCCTATATGGAAAGACAATATTTGTAATGCCTGAAATTTTTCAGTATCTGGGTAGCTGGTGGGATTACACACTACATACACACACACATGTGCACACACACATGTACACACGTGAGTGCACACACACATACACACATGCACGCACATAGAGACAGAGAGCACAAAGTGAACTGAATAGGATGGGATCATATCTTAAAAGAAATCAAGGTAAATGGTGAGAGAGAAATGTAGTGGGAGGAGAGAGGGTGAAATGGAATGGGGTAAATTATCTCTCATAGAAGAGGCAAGCAGGAGACTGCTTAGTGGAGGGACAAAGAGGAGAGCTGAGGAAAAAAAAAGAAACATGAACTTTACTCTCATCACATTCGACTAAAGGAAGGAATAAAATGCACACTCATTTTGGTATGAAAACCTATCTTACAATAC
>JAQQSK010008549.1:0-13466 GCA_028658325.1 Potorous gilbertii
CTTCTGAGAGTCCTCTCTACCCCCCTGGCCTAGATCTGCCCAGCTAGTGCTTGGGGTCTGAGATTCAAATGCTGCTCTCCAGCCTCAGGGCTTTTGGCGGCATGCCTGGCTGCTATTCAATGGGAGCTTATCTGCTGGTGCTCAGGTTGGGGCGTGGCCGCCTCCCAGGCTCAGTTCCCTCAGGGGGTTTATGCAGAGACCTTCTGTAATGGAGCTGCTGCCTAGCTCCTGCCTGCTCTGGGAGCCTCTGGCCGCCTGCTGCCTCTGGCGCTGGTCTGCCACTGCCTCTGCTGCTGCCTCCCAAGGGGACCTGAGTCCCGGAGACACCCCGCTCCCCTCTCAGCCCGTTTCTCTCACTGACCTGCAAGTCCGTGGGTGGAGGGACCTTCACGGCCACTGGAGATTCCGTCCCTGATGCCTGTTTGCATCTGCCTGCTCCTCTCGGTGCCGCGCGGCTGGGGCAGGGGAGGGCTCCGCTCCCGTCTGGGGTGTGATGGACCTTTGGGATCAGTTTTTCAGGGCTCTCTGGAACGGAAATATCCTTCACTGTGTTGCTGCGCAGCTTCCACTGTTCCAGAATTTGTTGGGAGTTCTTTTTAGAGGAAATCCATGGGCTGTGGGTTCAGAGCTACCAAATGTGTGTCTTTCTACTCCGCCATCTTGGCTCCACCCCCCCCATGATCCTTTTCCTAAGTTGCCTAAGGCTAGGGGGGGTGGAGGTAAATGATATAATCAAAGTTAAATCCCCTAGTCCCTAATTAGAATGAGTACACCTCTCATTATGATATTTATTTACCCCCATTACTTGCTAATCAGTCAGAATTTCCTGCAGCTCTGAGGAACATCCACCCTTCCAAGGGCATGAGCAGGTTCCATGAGGGGTCCATGAGGCAATTGAGAATGTCACTGACCCTTTTATTGATAATGTACTAGCATTATTAATAAAATGATTAATTACCCAGAAACTATCTTTTGAAATTTTTAAATGACCGTTATACAGTCATTATATATTTGAGAAATCAGGTCTTTATCAGAGAAATTTGTAGTGAAAAATGTTGCTTCATTGTCTACGGTTCCTTTTAGCAAAATGTAGTTTTCCTGTTATCTTTTTTAATTAAACCTATTGTTCCTTTTCTTTGCCTGAGCACATGATTACTACTCCTGTTTTTTTTTTTTAATTTTAGCTGAAGCATATTAGATTCTGTTCCAGTCCTTTAACTCTGCATGTATCTTCCTGTTTCAGTTGTGTCTCTTGTATACAACATATTGTTGGATTCTGGTTTCTAATCCATTCTGCTGTATGTTTCTGTTTTATGGGTGAGTTCATCCCATTTACCTTCACAGTTATGGTTACTGTGTATTTCACTCCATCCATCATCTTCTGTCTCTTCTCCTCTCTCTCTATCTTATCCCTCTTCAAAAGTCTATTTTGCTTATAACCACTGGCTCCTTTAATCTGCCCTCTCCTTTGTTATCCTCCCCATCCCCATATCTCATCCCCTTCCCTTCCTATTTCCCTATAAGGTAAGTTATATATCTATTCTTCATTCTTTTCTGATGAGAGTAAGGTTTCAGCATTGCCTGCTAGTCCCCAACCACATCATCCTCCTCATAAAAGCTCTTCCTTGTGCACCTCATTTCTCTAAGAAAATTTTCCCCATTCTACCTACCCCTTCTCCTTTCTCCTTGTATTTTCCTCCTTTTCAATCTTTCATTTTTTTTGGAGACCATTCCAATATAATCAACTCACACCCATGCCCCCTATCTATGTAAATGCCTTTAACTGTCCCAAGAACTAAGAACTGATAAAGTTCTTAGGATATATATATATATATATATATATATATATATATATATATATACCATGATATATACATATATATATGTGTGTGTGTGTGTGTGTGTGTGTGTATGTGTGTGTGTGTGTATGTGTATGTGTGTGTGTGTGTGTGTGTGTGTGTGTGTGTATCATTGTCCCAAATAGAAATACATAATATATATATATGTATATATCATGGTCCCAAATAGAAACGTAAACATTTCAACTTTATTAAGTCCCTTATGATTACTCATTTATGTTGCCTTTTTATACTGCACTTAAGTCATCTGTTTCAAAGTCAAATTTTCTATCCAGTTCTTATCTTTACAGAAGGAATGCTTGAAGGTCTTCTATTTCATTAAATATCCATTTATTGTCTGAAAGGATTACACTTAGCTTTCCCATGTAGATTATTCTTGGTTGCAATTCTAGCTTCTTTGCTTTCCAGAATATCATATTCCAAGCCTTCACTCCTTTAACAAAAGAGTTGCTAAATCTTGTGTGATCTTAAGTGTAGTTCCATGATATTTGAATTGTTTCTTTCTGGCTGCTTGAAGTATTTTTCCCTTTGATCTGAAAGCTGTGGAATTTGACTATAATATTCCTGGGAGTTTTCACTTTGGGATCTCATTTTGTAGGTGATTGGTTAATTCTTTCAATTTCTATTTTACCCTCCAGATCTAAGATATCAGGGCAGTTTTATTTGATAGTTTCTTCAAATATGAAGGCTAGTCTCTTTCTTTGATCATGGATTTAAGATAGTTCAACAGTTCTTAAATCATCTCTCCACAATCTATTTTCCAAGCCAGTTGTTTTTCCAATGAGATATTTCACATTATCTTCTGTTTTTTCATTCTTTTGACTTCATTTTATTGCTTCTTGAATCAGAGTCATTAGCTTGATTGTCACTTGCCTGATTCTAATTTTTAAGACATTATTTTCTTTAGTAAGCTTTTGTACTTTTTTCTTTCATTTGACCAATTCTACTTTTTAAGATGTTTTTTTCTTCAGGAAATATTTACCATTAAGCTAATTCTATTTTTTAAAGTATTATTTTCTTTAGTACTTTTTTGCACTTCTTTTAACAAGCTGTTAAATTTTTTCATAATTTTCTCAATATACTCATTTCTTTTCCCAATTTTTCCTCTATTATTCTTGTCTTTTTCTTTAGTTCTTCCAAGAATTCTTGTTGAACTTGGGTCCAATTAGTCTTTCTATTTAATTTTTTTTTCTTTTTAGTAGCTGTTTTCACATTGTTGTCCTCTTCTGAGTTTATGTCTTGGTCTTCCCTGTCACCATCATAGTTTTCTAGGGTCAAATTTTTTTTTATTGTTGTTTGTTCATTTTCCAGACTATTTCTTCATTTTGAACTTTATATTGATGTTGGACTCTGCTCACTTGGGGTGGAGAGGCACCATCCCAAGCTTCAGTCTTTTTGTGATGCTGTTTTCAGAGCTAGTTCTGATCATCTGCAAGTGCTTCTGTCACTGATCTCTTGGCCTGTATTCTGGTCATGAAGAAGGAAGGGCCCCTGGTCCCTCTAGCTGCATACACTAGTGCTCCTCCCTGCTTTGGTACTGTGACCAGGTCCCCTGCACCCTTGTGACCAATCTCTAGCACTCTTCTCTGCCCTAGGACTGTGACCCAAAACTGTGCATGGGCAATTTAGAGTTGCTAATCATCACCAGCTTACTCAGTGCCAGTAGAAGTTTCCTTGTAATCTTTTTCTGACCAGTCAGCTGACACCCATACCATCTCTGGGCTGAGAACTCCCAAAGCTGCTGCTGATGGTTGCTGTGAGTATGAGCTCCAGACAGACCTCCACTAGATTTCTACTCCAGTGCTACTGACTCCTCCTGCCTACTTCTTAAGTTTTTTTTTTGACCAGAAACATCTCTTGCCAACTTTGTGTTGGATCTTCCACTCCAAAATTTTATTTGAGGTGTTATTTTACAGTTGTTTGGAGGGGACTTTTGGGAGAGTTCACCTGGGTAGCTGTCCCTAATCTGCCATATTGGCTCCACCTCTTTAGACCCAAAGACAGAAATTTCTACTTCTAAAGGCACTAGTGGCCAGAGGTCTTCATTATAGCTTTGATCAACACTCTGAGATATAAGGGAAGAGAAGAGTTCCCAATTGCTGAGTGGAGAGATTGAGATCCCCAGCCCTTGCATTGAGTCATAAAGCTATGCTCATCAGGATATGAGGCAGCTGCTGAGGATCCTAGTCCCAAGCTTGGATCTATTAAAATGGGGTAAGTCCTCCTGTTCAACCTCAAGGCATCCCAGATAAGCATTGGAGTCCTGATCACAGCGACATGCTCAAAAGGATGTCAAGTTGACTGCTTGGTTAAGTGATCCCTATTTATAATGATGGTCAAGAATTGGAGAGAAGGTACAGAGGTCCTTATTACTGGAACATGTGGTTCAGTGACCTGACTCTTGCTCTTTCCAGGAAAGACAGGAAGTAGAAACAAGTTTGCCTGTCTTTTCCTATCCATTCAGGTAAAGAGATCAAGGAACTTAGTCACAGCTCTGGTCATTAGCTCATGGACTAAAAGGAGATATTCATGGTCCTGGCTTGACCTGTTGCCCACCTGGTTGGTTGGTTTGGATTCTATCAAAAAGAGACTATTACAAGAGGCATTATAAGAAGGTCTTTTAGTAACACTGAGACACTTACTAGCCAATATTTGGTCGGTAAATAGCAGTAGTTCCATAGGCAGGAACTATGGAACCTAATGGGAGATAGGAAAGGAATGGGTATAAAGAGGTGGAAGAAGGGTAGGACCAGAGGAGTCCCTTATGGGAGTTTAGGTGATTCCTGAGGAGCCCTGAGGGAGGTCTCTGAGGATCCACCAAGAGTAAGAGAGAATTAATCAGTTCAGAAACTGTCAGTGATTGTTCTGCTAGGGGTGTCAGTGGGATTTATATAGGGTTTCTTTCTAGGGCAATCTGCCCCACCTTCCTTATCTATCTAGGTAGGAGTAGGACATTCCTCCTCACTTGGGGAAGGGGGTTGCTTATCCTTGACCTCAAAGTGAGGATGAGGCATTTTTTTCTGAGTGACTCTAGACCATATCTCCAGATGTAGAGCAATCCTAGCTTTAGAGTTGCCTTGGCATTGGCTCACTTTTTGCAAGGGGTGGTAACTTACCAAAGCACACAGTCAGGAGACACCAAAGCATGGAGGCAGTGGTAGAGGGTGGGGATAGCACAGTAAACCATCTAGTTAAGTTTCCACAGTAAATTAAAATTAGAATTGTATCATAAGTCAAAGTAAGCAGTTGGGCCCCAAGTAGTAAGATGAAGTTTGGGATACATCAAAGAATGATTCAGTTTAAGAAACATCAAAGGATCATACAGAAAAACATATTCTCACCACGTTTCTCAAACAGATTGTTAATAAACAGCTAGAAAAGGTGAATATGGGTTTTTAAGAGCAGTTCATGCAACCAAACAAGAGGTAGGGGCAATTATGACATAACAAAAGATAAAATAAGGGATTTTGATCACATGGAACTGAAAAGTTTTTTCACTTTGGATAAGAAGGGAAGTGTTCAAACGGGGAAAAAATCTTTGTATGAAATTTCTCTGACGGGTTTTGTATTCAAGATGTATAACAATAAACATATATAAAACTAGAAGCCATTTCTCAATATGTAAATGGTCAAAAGACATGAACAAATAGTTGTCAAGAGAATTGGCAAATACTAACAACCACATGAAATAATGTTTTTAAATCACTAATAATAAGAGAAATATGAATTAAAACAACCCCAAGGTTTCATCTCACACACTGCAATTGGCAATAAATGATCCCCAAAGTAATAATACTCAATGTTGGAGGGATCATATAATGATAAGTACATTAATACATTATTGGTGGAACTGTAAAATGGCACAACCATTTTCAAAAGCAATTTGGGATTATGTAAATAAAGTGACTGAAATATCCATATCCTTTGAACCAGAGACTCCATTTATTGGATTTTTACCCCAAAGAAGCCATTAATAAGAAGAAAGTGCCCGTATATACAAAAATATTTATAGTAGCATTTTTCTTGGGATAACAATGGAAACAATTGGGAATGGCTAAACAAATTGTGGAACATGAATGTGATGTAGTTATTCCTGGGCTATAAGAAATCATATATATACATATATATATATATATATATATATATATATATATATATAAAGTTGTAGAAAAGCACAGAAAGATATATATGAATAAATTCAGTAAGCAGAGCCAAGGAAAAAATATAAACAGTGACTACAGCAATGTAAATGGAAAGGACAATGACACATCACAAAATCAAATGTTATAATAAAATTATAAAGATCAAGCAGGACTCAAGGTGAAGAGATATGAGAAGACACACCTACACCATCCCTTCATGGAGATGAGAGATAAACAGGTGTTATATATTGCATGATTCTTTAAACATATCAATCCACTGGGCTGATTTTTTTTCCTCTCAAAAATTTTATTTGTTACATGGGGTGACTTGATGGGAAAGAGGAATATTTGGGATGACTATAAAAATGTAAGAAACAGAAGTCATCAATAAAAAGTTATTTTTAAAAAAACAGGTCATGCCAGACTAATTTGATTCCCTTTTTTAAAAGGAGGTCCACTGCAAGGAAATGAATATTTATTTGGTTTTTTTATTTTATTTATTTACTATTTGCCAGATACTGTACTAAGCACTTTACAAATATTATCTCATTCATTTCTCATAACAACCCAGGAAGGCACCATTATTCCCATTTAACAGCTGAGGAAAGTGAGGCAAACAGCAATTAGGTGGCTTGCCCAGGGTCACACATCTAGTAAATGTCTGAGGTCAGATTTGAGTTCAGATTGTCTTGTCTCCATCCTTATCACTCCATGGACCATGCCATTTAGCTGCCCAATAGAGGAATGCTATAAATTTATATATATTTATATATAATATTTTATATATATATATATATATATATATAAAAAGCTCCATGTGAGGCTTACCTTCCACTTATGATCACAGATTCAGTCCCCAGAATTAGAGGGGACTATCCTCAGGTACAAGGGACTCTATGGGACCACAGAGTTATACTTTACAGACCTCTCACCAGTATGCTCCCTCTGTAATAGTCATTCAGTCAATACCATTATTTAAAACAAAGAAGGTGATGCAATCACAGATTTCGAACTGAAAGAGAACTCAGAGAAGATCCAGTTTCATGAGCCATCTCATTTTACAAATGAAATAGCATAGGTCCAGGGATGGACTTGTCCAAGGTCACACAAGTAGTAAGTAGATAATAGGAACAAGACAAATCACACCCATAAACATGGGGAAGACCTTTCCATAAATATATGCCACATTAGTGGGAAGGGTTGGTACAGAGAAAGAGTTCACTAACAGAGTGGCCCAGTCAACTGAAACGTCCTCTATATCCTTTTGCTACTTCCAATGAATGTATCATCTCTGCTCTGCAGGTACCCCACTTGCGTTCCATAGGCCTCTTCCTTTCTGGAACTTGGCCATACTGGTCTGTGCTAACTCTCTTTCTCTCAACTTATAAAGCTTTTCATGCCCTGGCTCATTAGAACTTCTCTCTGCTGGTTGTGGCATCTCCTATTGGTTCTGCTGCAAGATGACCTTTCCAATGAGAAGGAAGGAAGGAAAGAAAAAATACTTCACCTGCAAGCAAAGAGGAGTGATTCTCTCTCAAGGAATGGGATCTTCTTCTGTCATTGACTCTCTCCTCAATCATAAGAGATCATATTCCTCAAATTAGTTTTCTACAATGATTAATTCCTTGATTCTCTGGACCTTCTCCTCACTAAGTGCAGTGTCTTCTACTGGGCAAGTAGTTCTGCTGCAAAATACCAGGGCTTAGGCAGGAGAAGACAGAATAGAAATCCTTCCCCTGCAAGAGGCAAAGAACAATTCCTCCTCAAAAGCTGACTTCCTTCTCTGCTTCTAGAAATCCCACTCCTCAAAGATGCATCCTGCTTTAAACTCTCAACTGGCTGTCTAAAGAGTGTGGCTTAATTTTTTAAAGGACCACCAGGAGTGATGGATTGTGGTACAAAAGGAAAGGAATTGTTCCTGAAGAGTGACACCACATAGGGATATTGGTTAACAAAGATTTCTTGCTACTCACAAAGACAGAACAGATACCAATGTGGATTCATATCAGTGTGAATCCATAACTGTCCCACAATTCTACAAAGAGCACATAGTCAGTGGCCAAGATGCGCAGTGGAGTGGGCATACTGGTCAAACACCAAGAGTTACGCAAACCTATATTTCAATTGCCAGTGAAAATCAGGGAGCCAGGAAACTTTCCTCTCACTGTGACACAGCATAAAAGGGACCAGGAAAGTGGCAGATAGAGGGAAGGGAGAGGAGACAATTCTCAGTTTCTCTATCAATTAAACATTGCATCACCATACATGTATCTTGGAAGCTGGATTGGAGCTGAACCACTTTTCACTGGTTGCACAGATTATTGTTCAGCAAAGGGCTAGTTGCCCTTGAGCTCCGCCAATTTTGATTGGAGAATTTCTTAATAAAGGAGTAATGGTTGGCTCTCCTTTAATGTCATCAAGTTTGACCAAAGAATTCCTTCATAACTTTGTAAAATGATAATAGAATTTACACATTAGACTCATCTTTGCACTTTGTTTAAGGTCTTCAAACTGTGTTACTGTGTTATCTGACTTCTGGTCTTCTGTGTTGGAGGGTAAAATCAATTGATTGGGGATATTTTGATGAAATTCCATCCCACCCAATCACATTCAAAGCTGCAGTTTTTAAAACATTATGCTCTATTATAGCATGTGATAGAAGTAAAATTTCATGATGAAAAATTAAGTATGTCAAAAACTTGAGACTTTAATGGTAAATTGTATAAAATAGGTGATTGCAGCAAAAAGGAGAATATATTGCACATTAAAATGTGTTAAGATGCAAAAGATAAGATTTCATTTGTCACTAAATTTAATTATTTCACTATGTCTCTGTTATTTCACACACCTCTATGGGATAAAAAATGGAAGTCTATTAAGTTTGATATAATAAAAATTTCTTAATGATTAGAATTACCCAGGAGTGGAATGTGCTGCCTTAGGGAGTAATGTTTTCCTCCTTACTGAGATCTTTGAGTACTACTTCTCAATTATGGAATTCATTTTCAGGTATGGCTTGGATTACTTGGATTCTGATGTCCCTTCCAACTTTGGAACCCTGGGACTCTGTGATGCTACTGTTATAACACTGTCTTTGCTATGCTAACTTTAGTCATTGGAGACTAAATAGGAGAGCA
Organism: Potorous gilbertii; assembly: GCA_028658325.1. NCBI lineage: Eukaryota > Metazoa > Chordata > Mammalia > Diprotodontia > Potoroidae > Potorous > Potorous gilbertii. The sequence goes on from JAQQSK010008549.1 coordinate 9,139, forward strand.
GGACACTGGAGACAAATACCCACTAGTGGGGTAGAAATACCATAGAATTCTGTTCCTCAGTCCCCAGGGATTGTGGTCCTAACAATGCAACTGATAAAGGAGGCTAATATGACTCATTAGCTAATCCCCCCCACTTTGAGGTATTGTAGGAAGGAGAGAAGCCAAGAAAGTGAGAGTGTCTGGGAAGTAGCTATGATGAGATCATCAGCACTAGATTTAGTGTACATGATCAGAAACATGACATATATCAGGGAAAATCACTCCTGAAGATCCATTTGGGATGCAGATAGACCTTTCTTTTTCATTTCTTTCTCCTTCCCCTTTTCCTTGCCCTCCTAAGAAGACAAATCTATGTCTTGATCTAATATTTAAGGAGGCTGGGAGGAAGTGTACCTATTTCTGAAAAGTTTGTTTACTTTTGTTTAAACATTTGCTTTGCCACTTAAGCTGGAAACTGTGGTAAAAGATATTAACGATTAGCATTGCAAATGTGTGTATGTTATTCTTGAAAAGCAATTGAGAAGAGGCTGTTGAGGAACATCCTAAGAATAAAGACAGATAGATCTGAAACCAAGGTGTTTTGCCAAAGTGTGGTTTCTGGCTGGGTGCTCAGAGCTATAGAAGTGAATTAATGATTCATTCTTACAAGTCTGCCAGGGCAAAGACAATATTACACCCAGGCTCCTCTAAGTCAGAAATGTCAAACATGCTGGCCAGCTGCGTGCAGAGCCCCAAACACTCTTGAATGCAGTCTGAATCAGACTAAAATGGAATTGGGAAATATTTAACAAAATAAATGAAAGTACAAATAAAACTTAGATAATGTTAATGTTTTCTGAGTCAATATTTTGCAAGGATCTTTATGTGTGGCTGAGTAAGCTTTGTTTCTATTTGAGTTGGGCACCATTGTTCTATGTGATAAGTTAGCATGAGCAGCTACTACAGCTAGCTGGACTGGAATTCCCAAGGAGGGAGTTGCTGAAGAGGAAATCATACACAAGGAAAACAGTAGCCTGGCCCACAAAAGAGTGAGGAGGGGGAAAGAGTGATTGGGAGCCCTATCTATTCACCAGCGTAGCACCTCTCTACTAGTAGACTATGAAATGACCACAGGACTCCAGCTTTCCATGGAATGGTTCTTTCAAGAGTTTGACTTGTTGATCACCCTATCCAATAAAGATAGTGATAATTAACATTTATATAGCACTTTAAGGTATACAAAGTATTTTATAAATTTTATCTCATTTGTTCCTCCCAACAACACTGGGAAGTAGATGGTATTGTTAGCCTCATTTTACAGATGAGGAGACTGAGGCAGAGAAGGGTTAAGTGATTAGCCCAGGGTAAATAGCTAGTAAGTGTCTGAGGCTGGATTTGAACTCAAATTTTCTTGACTCCAGGTCTGACCCTGTAGACATTGAGCATTTGTCAAGAATATTGCAGAGAGGATAGTTTTTTTAGTACAGGTTGGACGAGATGATCTCTATGCTTCTTTAGTTCTTGAGTTCTACAATTCTGTGAGACTTCATGACATTCAGCAACAGCTTCTTTCGACAGTGATTTAGATTGGTGCCCATCCATTTATCTTTCTCTTAGTTTTGATTCCTGGGCTTTCTGCCTTCATTTATCCTGTAAGACTTGGTCTGCTGCCTTAGGTATTCTGCTCAACCTCAGGTCTTGTTTGTTTTATGCGTCTGACTGTTCCCATCTATTTAATTTTCCCATCATTTCCCCCACTACCCAGGTACTTTCACTGTGATCTTCCATTTTGAAATCTTTGGCCTTGGACTTGCCTATCACAGGGAATTCTTTTGGAACATTGACATGAGTCTTGGCGGTTGTCCATTAAACTTTAATTTCATCACTGTACTCTGGCCAGATTCTAACATATATGATGTCTCTTAAATGGGATGATCCAAAGAAGAATCTCTCTGGTTCTTTCTATAATTCAATCCCCAGTTTAGAGGAGAATTTTAGCCTGCCCTAAGAAATAACTGCATAAAAGGTTCATTAGCCTTTGTTGTGGAGGGTAGGGAGGTAAGAAGATCAGGGAGGGTATTTAGAAAACTACTCTGCTATGAGAGGTGGCAAAGTCTTTTAATGTTTTAATGTCCTCCTTCAATAGGGGAAATGTGGTAGAGAGGCAAAGAGAACACTGAAGTTAAGACATCTGGGTTAGCTTCTCCACGTCCTAGCAACGTGGCCCCAGGTATTTCATTTAAACCCTCTGGGGCTGTTTCTTCATCTAGAAAATGGGATAAAATTAATTTTCTAATTAATGGGACTTTTTTGTGAAGGAAACACTTTGAAAACATTGAAATACTATAGAAATTTCTCCTTCTCCTTCCTGCCCTCTCTTTCCTTTTACCAGAGTAGTAAAAAGTGGAAATACATGCTAACTGACCCAATGGAAATTATTCTGTAGTAGATGACTTTAGGGTTCTACACTGTCACCTAGAGTCACATAAAACACTTCCTACTAGTGAAGGAGCTTTGAGTTTTGAGTCCATTCTAAGTCCCATCAGCCTGTCCCAGGAAAAGAGGAAAGCAGTTTATACTTTGAGTTGGCTGTGCTATGTAATCCAGTCTAAAAAGAAAGAACACCCCTAGGGGCAAACAAGCAGCATTTGAAAGGCTGCAACAGCTGCACCAACAGAACTGGGGAGAGCCCTGACATCCGTAGAAATGTAAAGACCTAGAGGAGGGAAGGCTGATGGTATATCAAGGAGAAAGATTATTTCTAAGACATATAGAAACAGGTTTCAAAATCTGAGAGATATTTACAACAATAGCCAAAAAGAGTCCAACAAAATCTCCTCCTGAGCACGTGGGCACAGGATGCCTTAAAGTCTGGGCTAACAGGAGAGAAACCTGTCACTGCTCTTTTGTTGCTTAACATGGAAATGGAGTTCTTCAATCCAACCTTCAACTGAGTAAAGGGACCATTAGATACCAGTAAGTCTCAGTTTTGTGTCTGGATATTTGAATTCAAATATCCAGACACAAAACTGAGGCTTGAGGGCATCTAAAAATTACTTTAACTTAGTTCTCATAGGCAATAAAAAATACACTGGTTGATACGAAATCTTATTTCTCATGGGTTCTAGACATAACTTCACTCCTCTGCTATAAGTTCCCTAGCTCTCACTTAAGTCCACTGCTCTCACTTGCTGACATGGAGAAATCCCATCTTTAGTCTACTTTGCCCCAACCGCCCCTTTCCAAGAATCAGGACAATAGAGTATAACTGTGACCCTTCGTTCTCTGAGTCTGTGCTTCCTCCTCAGCAGAACTAAAGTTTCTCATTTAATTCTAACTGTAGAATAATGTTTGGAAAGCCAAGGTAGGAAAAAATTGGAAGAAGGAGAATGGCACTGCAGAGAGGGCCAAGGAAGGGAAGAACAGACGAAGAAATTTTCGGGAAGTCCTAAGATGGAAGACTGGCTTTCGTTCTAAGGTAAGAAGGTGAGTAGAACACACAAGAAACTATATTTTGGTCTCTTTGCTACTAAGACATTTATAAATCACTACACTTCTCTGAACTATAAATTCTCTGATTTGACACCGTGTAATGACACTTGCAATAATTTTATCTGGCTTCTATGTTAATCATTTTTTCAAAAAAAATCTAAGTATTTGAAGATTTCCAAAAAGTCAGTGATGAAAACAAGTCTTAAATATATTATTCTTTGAGAGCTACAATAGTGAAATCATGCTAAACGTGGAGCCAGAAAGACTAGGTTCAAGTCATCTCTTGAATATATACTAGCTGGGAGGCCCTTGGCAAATCAATTAAGCCTCAGTTTTCCCATCTATAATATTTGTACAACTTATCCGACAGGGTTCTTATGAGGGAGATACTATCTAAATATGAGCTGTTATTTCTAATGCTTTTTATCATGTCCCCAACACAGATGGTGCTTCACTTTCAGTGACTCAAGGAACTTTTAGATATATAATATTAAAACTTGATTTTTTATTTAACAGATTTCACAAGATGTGAACCACAAGCACCTAACATCCTCTAAGTTTAATATCCTCATAACTTCCCTGAAAAAGAAAGTTGATCAATAAGACTTTAAATAGAAAATAGAGGGAGAGAAAGAAAAATACTGAGATCAGTTTGGTATCATACATTGTAGAGGATCATATGTGGTCATAGAAAGAAGATAGTACTGGAGGAGATACCTACTACTTCACAGACCAAAATACCTGAGGCAAAAGTTGGGAATAATGCCTATGACTTCACATTTCATTAATAAATTTATTTAAATTTTTACATTCATTTTCACAAGATTTTCGGTTCCAAAATTTTCTCCCCATTTGTG
>JAQQSK010008550.1:0-13465 GCA_028658325.1 Potorous gilbertii
TTCCAAGGCCTGAGCCCATTGGATATCTATTTCAGATGTTTGGCATACAGAGGCCTTGAGTCTTATGTCTTTACCTGATGGCAAGCATTAATCTTGTTCATCAGAGAGGAATGGCAGAATCATCTGTTCCGCAAGAAAGTAACCTTCTATGGTCTTATTTTTTTTTCCCTTTTCTGGGCATTTTCCCAGCCAGTTACTTGACTTCTGAGATTCCTGTCCACCCTTGCCTAGATCTGCCCAGCTAGTGCTTGGGGTCTGAGATTCAAATGCTGCTCCCCAGCCTCAGGGCTTTCAGGGGCAGGCCAGCTGCTATTCAGGGTGAGATTAAATCAGGTTCTCAGGTGGGGGCAGGGCCACCTCCCAGGCTCAGTTCCCTCAGGTGGTTTATGCAGACACCTTCAGTAATTCAGCTCCTGCCAAGCTCCTGCCAAGCTCCTGCCTGCTCTGGGAGCCTCTGGCCGCCCGCTGCCTCTGCTGCTGCCTCCTGAGGGGACCCAAGTCATGGAGACACCCCGCTCCCCTCTCAGCCCATTCAGACATCTCTCTCATTGACCTGTCTGTCTGCGGGTGGAGGGACCTTTGCGGTTTCTGGAGATTCCGTCCCTGAAGCCTGCTCGGATCTGGTCACTCCTCTCAGTGCCACGTGGGCAGGGCTGGGCTCTGCTCCTGTCTGGTGCACGATGGACCTTTGGGATCGGTTTTTCAGGGTTCTCTGGAATGGAAATCTCCTTCACCCCGTTGCTGTGCTCTCCACTGTTCCAGAACTTGTTGGGAGTTCTTTTTATAGATTATTATGGGCTGTGGGTTGGGAGCTAATATATGTGAGTCTTTCTACCCTTATATAGATTTCTAACACTAAGTCACAGAGAAAATACCATCATACTTAATAGCGGAAGCTTCCTCAACTGGAGTTTCCTTATACTAACCAAATTTCTGGTCCAATTCCTATGCCTACTATGCTCCCAAATATATTATATGTATACTTGTAAGTATAGCAATGGTTGGATTGAGATATCAATTTCATCCCAGGGAGTATGTGCACATAGTTCTCCTGGAAAATTTCAATTACTCCAGCGATATGGCTATTAAGTTGTTGGGATTTGTGGCAATAATAAATTTCCTGTCTGGATCCCACCAAGTTTTGGTGGCTCAGTGCTGAAAAGGGTCTGCCCCTTGATATGAAGAGGTAATCTCCTTATTGTATGCTGAGCAGAAAGGATTGAAGATTTAATAGATATTGAAATCAGTGTCTCTACCATCAATATCATCTTCTTTTCTGATTTCAAATATTTACAGGGATTTTTCATGCCATTTCCAGGAACAAGTGGAAGAGAGATAGATCACTTGCCACAGGAAGAAGCCAGGAAATTTTCACTTCCAAATTGTGCAATGGCTGACTCACCATATTCCTGGAGTCTCCAGAAATTTAGAGAGGAACTTTGGATGCACAGTACATAGGATGGACTCTATAAGCCAATTCAACCCCCACTACATACAAATGGCTATATTTAATAGTTGACAGGTATTACAGGTAGATAAATAGATAAACTGATACATATCACTAACAAAGAAGCATATAAGAAGCTCCATCCCTTCATGCCTTAAATATCATCAATAGGAGGACAAATTTTAGTTGGCAAGATTCATACAAATAGAACATCAGGATTGGTTGTTGATTCGTCAACATATAATTTACAGTATTATTACTTTACAAAAGATGCCACCCCTTCTGGAATGTTATACAGCCCTATTAGCGATTAGGAAACTGGATTATCTCTGAGTAGGCCCCCATTGTGGGCATATTTCTAGCATCTACCTTTTTTTGAACAATACCCTTCCTGATTGCTACTGTGTATCATTGTAGCATAAAACATGCAGAAATATTTTCTTATTTCTTATTCAAGGTCTTATTCAAGACCTGCTAAAGTCATTTTTAATACATATATTATTTATTATTTATATAGTGCTTATGATATATACTACCTTTTAAACGAGTTGAGTGCTAGACAAAAGACTGAGCATAAAATGACCGCTCTGACTGTCTTGCTCTCTGAAAGCACTCCAGGGATGAACAGGATGAATTGGAGAAAGTAGTGAAACTCATGCAGGAGAGCTGGTTATTGCAAAGTAATGCTGCAAAATGGGTAATACAGATTTGGGTCTAAGAGATCAAGTGAACAGAATGGATTAATAATTACTTAAGGTATTCCTTGTTGGCATTAAAACTTCATAATGTCTCTGTCAATCAAAGCAAGACATGACCTGGAGGAGATGTATTTGGTCTGACAGAGTAGACCCTGAGGCATTGGGAAGGAAATAAGAGGACTTAAATATAGAAAGGCAGTGTTGTATGGTGCATATAACACCAGAATCATATCATGAAAACATGATTTCAAATCCCGTCCTTGGCATATACTGGCTTTAAGACTCCAGCCAAGTCAATTGTCTTCTCAGTCCTCCTCCTCCTCACACTCTCATGTCCCTGCCCAAGGACCCCTCTAAAACTGTTAGTTAGAGAACAGTTAGAGAAACAGTTAGAGATCAATCTGCATTGATAAGGGAGTTTCCTCCCTGGGAATGAACTGTACCAATAAAGATCTGGTAAAATTAAAAAAAAAATACAGCATAAGTGTGAGCAGATGAATGTAATTGAAGTTGCCACAAAAGATTTATCTGCACATTGAAGCTCATATCACTTCATAGATATCATATTGTATCATTTTAAGTTCATTGACAGGAAGAACAACCATTTTCATCCTGTTTATACTCCCTTTGTTACCCACAATTTTTTTTTAATAAGCTCTCCTTCACTTCGTGGCCAGTAATGAAAATAATCAAGGATTTGTAAGCCTATATTCCTCCCTATTTAAGTCGAATTTAATGTTAAGAACATTGTGTGCTGCTTTATTCTGCCGGACTTTTTGTTTTAGTTTTACAAAATCTATGCAAAATTACCAATTTGCACTATTTTAATACTACTTTAACTTCTTAAATTACACTTATCTTACATGAGATTTCATTCAAATGAATATTTTAAAATTTATTCTTAATAATGCATTGCAGTGCTTTATCCAACTTGTATGGTCCTTCTGAAAATGTCAATTTTGCACTGTAGTTGAACTTCAATATTTTCATCACTAAATGCCTTTCTTTTTTATAAAAGAATTGTCTACACTTTTGTGGAATTTCTGGAAGCTCCTACCGCTGCTCCTCCTCTAAGCAAGGACATTTCAGCTTTCAGTGTAACATCTTGAAGAAGCATCAGAATAGCCTCCATGTAATCTCTATAAAATTCTCTATACAGTCATCAGTTCATGGAACTTTTAAAAAATGAACACATGTTACCAAATGGGTATACCTTTTTATTTGTATCAGTGTATATCAAAGAATAATTATTTAACTTCTAAAAATGAAATGAGGGAAAACAAGAATGGTCTAAGTCGCATTTTCAAAAACATCAAAATGTAATAATAATAATATATTTGTACAACTTTTTAACTGATAAAGCAACTTCAGGGATATTATCTCTTTTGATCTATGCAGTTAATTATGTTTACCTTCAATTACAATGAGGCTCTTTGGCAATGGGAAGCAACAGGGCACAATGAAAAGACTATATTACTTGGAGTCAGGAGAGTTAGATTTAAAGTTTATCTCTTCTCCTTATTACTTTTGTGAGTTCAGGAAATTAACATAACATATCTGTGCCTTAATTTCCTCATTTATAAAATAAGGAAGTTAGACTACATGATTTCTGAAGTATCCTCCAGCCACTGATTTATGATGTTATGACATTGTCATAGGTCAATTAGTGTATGTAGTAAGCGATGTACAGTCTAGTATTCTTTCAGTATGTGAGGTTCCAAATCATATCCTAATTACAGAAACTGAACATTCCTGGTGTAATAAACAGGGTACTGAAGTGAGATTCACTAGAGTTGGGTTCTAAGTGACCGTGTTACCTTGGGCTGCTCTTTTGATTTCTTGGCAACTTTCTACAATCTCCAAAATGGTAGAGTTGGTGTCAGTGATATCTAAAGTTCCTTCTAATTCTGAGATTCTAAAATTGGTCTTAGGAGTTTTCTGACAGCACAATTAGTGAATGTTTTGACTTCATCACATGTGCTTTCCATTCCAATGAAAGAATATTGAATTCTTTGAATCTATCATTCTAGTTATGTTGGAAATGAGGAAATGATAGTTATCTTCAAGACAACTTTCAGCTAGGTAATTACAACTATTGAACAAGATTTTTTTTAGAGTTGAAAGAAGTACAGTACCCTTTGCCTACTATTGTTAACATTCTTCTCTTTCATTAGATTTTAAAGCTAAATTTGGAAACAGAAGTACAAAATTATCACCACAGGCTAGAAGACTGGACTGACTCTAAATAAAGATGAATATAAAATCTTAATTTTAAATTCAAAAAAAACTTTACAATTCAAGTTAAAGGATATTTGACTAGATAGCAATGAGTCTAAGAGTTCTAGAGGGAGGGAACAGTGGGTTGTATGCTCAATCAGACCTAGCAATGTGATTGGGAGGGGCCATAAAGAGAGGCATAGCTTCTGGGCATGAAAAAGTAATAGTCAAATTAGTACTCTGCCATGGTCAGACAACATCTGGAATATTTTGCTGAATACTGGCCAAGGAAAAATTTTAAACTTCAAAGTCAATGGAGGAACGCAACCAGGGTAATTAAGGGTCTGGAGTTGAAGTTAAAGGAGAGTAGATTGAAGGAACTGAGAATGTTTAGACTTGAAAAAGATAAGACGTAGTGGGGATATGTTAGTTGTCGCCAATAATCGGACAAGTTGGTATATAGAAGAGAAATTCAATTTATTCTGCCTCTCAGAGGCACATCAAGGAGCAACAGGTAGGGGTTACCAAAAGGTAAATATTTGCTTGATACTGGGAAATGCTTCCCTACACTTATAGGTATCCAAAAGCGGAATAGGCTACCTTAGGAAGTTTTCTTTAGATCTTCAAACAAAGGCTGGGTAACCTACTTATTAATGTCAGAGACGGATTTATTTTTCAGATAAGATTAAATTTTATATCCATTTTGTGATTCTAAAAGAGGACAGATTTTCAGTGCCTTAATATTGGAATATTCATTTGGTTACAGAATCTTTGGATTGAAAGGCAATTTAGCATGTCAATCCATTCATTCAGACATTTCTTCTAAAGCTTCCCTGAAAAGGTACCATGTATATTTTGATTAAGCTCCTCTGCTCACAAGGAACTTATTACTTTTAAAATTTATTCTATTGGTATGCAGTTGTAGCTGTTGCTTGTGTAAATAAAAATCTGCCTTCCTACAACTTCCACATATTGATCCTAGTTCAGACTTTAAAAGCTATATTGAAGAACATAAAGTCACTTATATCTTCAAAAAATAATTCAAAATAATAACTTGGATTAGATATTAAAGTAAGCAAAAAGATTCACCTATCAATTAGGCAGTAGCTATAGTCATTGTATTGTCATTAATAATCATAGCAATAAGAAAAAAATGTATAATCTATACATCAACAAGCATGTATTAAATATCTATTATATGAAATGAACTGTCCTAAGCATGAGGGATACAAAGAAAAAAAGTGAAACTATCCCTGCCCTCAAAGAAATTGTAATCTTCCAAAGATGGTAATATGCAAATGTATAGATATATACAATGGAGATGCAAAAAAAGCTACATGATTAGAATGAGGAACAGGATGAAGATGATAACAATGATGATAAATTACAGATGAAGTCAGTGAAGTACAAAGAGGATGTGATTCAAATAACTTAGCTTTTTTACATTCTGGCTATATGAATTTTGACTTCAGTATCCCCATAAAATTTGGATTTTAATGCTCTAAATCACTAAGGATTAGAGAGATACAAATCAAAACAACTCTGAGGTACTACCTCATACCTATCAGATTGACTAAAATGACAAAAGAGGAAGATGATAAATGTTGGAGAAGATGTGGGAGTAGGAACACTAATTCATTGTTGGTGGAGCTGTGAGCTGATTCAACCATTCTGGAGAGCAATTTGGAACTATATCCAAAGTGCTACAAAAAAGTGCTTTGACCCAGCAATACCACTTCTAAGGCTGTATCCCAAAGGGATCATAAAAATAAGAAGAGAATCCACATGCACAAAAATATTTATGGCAGCTCTTTTTGTGGTGACCAAGAAATGGAAATCAAAGGAATGCACATCAATTGGGGAATGTCTGAACAAGTTGTGGCATATGAATGTAATGGAATACTACTGTGCTATAAGAAATGAGGAACAGGAGGACTTCAGAAATACTTGCATAGACTTATAGGAACTGATGCTGAGGGAAGTGAGTAGCATCAGGAGAACATTATACACAGTAACAGCCATGATGTGTGAAGACTGTTTTTGATAAACTTAGTCCTCTACAGCAATTCTAGGACCTAAAACACTTCCAAAGTACTCATAATACAAAATGCCATCCATCCACATCCAAAGAAAGAACTATGGAGTTAGAAAGCAGAATGAAGCAGACCATTCTCTCTTTTGTTAGGTTTGGTTTTGTTTAGTTTTACATATGCTTTCTTCCATTCGTTTTAATTCTTCCATGCAACATGGTTAATGTGAAAATGTGTTTAATAATAATGGATATGTAGAGTTCATATAAGATTACAGGTCATCTTGGGAAGGGAGGGGCAGAAAATTTAAAACTTATGGAAATGACTGTTGAAAATTAAAAATGAATAAATATTTTTTTAAAAAGGTAAAACATTAAAATTTAGGTTTTACATCCCATCATTGTTAAAGGAAGTTCCTTCCATCACATTATTTTTAAAAATAATATTTGATAATAAGAAAATTACCAGAAGCAGTATGGCAGAGTGGGTAGAGAGGTAGCCTTAGAGGGAGGAAGACAAGTTCAAACAACCCTATAAGGTAAGTATAGATAGATATGATTGTTCCTACATTAAAAAATAGAGTAAAGGTCAATTTTCCAAGAAGGCATGAATAGTTCAGGTTGAAAAAGGAATAGAAAGATTATATTCTGGACCTGAAGAGAGACTACTCACAGTGATAAGCTTATGATTCCAAATACCTCTGCAACAAAATGTCAAAAGAAAATGCAAGTTAGCCAAATAACAATTGCAGTTGGTGTTAGTAAATTCTTAGACTCAGGAAGAATATGGATATAAATGAAGAGAGTAGGCCTGGGAATTATAATACAAATGAAGTTATATAGAAGTGAAGAAAAAAAAAACAGCACAATTACTCATTGAAGCAGTGCCTGATTAGATTTCACTTAGCTCTAACAGAATTATGTTTTCGCTGGCTTGCTTCTATAAGGTGCCTATTCCACTTGCTCAGTTATTTTTTTTTTCTTTGCAACATACATTGTACCAAACAATTGATATGAAGAATCTCCCTAAGGTCCCCAAACCCTGAAGTGCCCTAGATATTCATGTGTGTTCTCACAGAACTCAACCACTGATTTACAGAACTAACATGGCATCCAACCTCAGGAGAAAATCAAACATTTCTTGATTATTAAAAATCTCACTATCATCATGGCGGTCACATTCAATTAAACTTAACAAACAGATATTAAATACTTATACTATGTTAAATTCTGATATTAAAAAGACAAAAATGAGACAGTCCCTGTTTTTGAGATATGTATATTCTATGAGACAGGCATCAATTTGTACACAAATAAATGCAAAGAATAAACAAAATACTCCAAAGTAATTTGAGAAGAGTATAGGATTGTTAATAATTGAGGGAATCAAGGAAAGTCTTCAGTGGAGGGGGGGTCATTTGAGAGGCTACTTTAAGAAAGTTATAAGGCAGCTACATGGTAAGAGGTATACAGTGTTGGAGTCAGTAAGACACGAGTTCAAATTCAGCCTCAGAAACTTGTTGAATGTATAACTTTTGGTAAGCCACTTAGCCTAGTTTCCTCATCTATAAAATAAGGGTTAGTAATCAAGCCCTAGGCTGTTGTGAAGATAAAATGAGATATCTGCAAAGTGCTTTATAAGCCTCCAACTATGAATGTTAGCTATCAATATTATCCCAAGAGGTGGAGATGATAAGTGAACAACTTACATGGGACTATCTATGCAAAGGCTCAGAGGCAAAAAATGGAATGCTCTGTATAGATTTTTGTATTCAATTGGTATTTTTAAAAATAGTATTTGATAACAATAAGAAAATTACCAGAGGCAGTATGGTAGAGTGGATAGAGAGGTAGCCTTAGAGGGAGGAAGACAAGTTCAAATCCTACTTCTGCCACATAATGATTAAATGACCCTAGAAATGTCATTAAACCATTCAGTGCTTTAAGTGACTCTATAATGACATATGTTGCTGAGAAGTGATCCAACGTTGTTAGAGGGAGTTATCTCATCTGGACCTTCTCTATATTAATGAAAGCATCCAGGCAGTTCTCATTCCTTTTAATATCTTAATTCTTCAAATTGTTACAAGGAGATAATCACTCTATCAATCTATCAACCACTGGATCAGCAAACATCATTTCCATTATATCCAAGGGGATAAAACGACAAAAGGAAAGCAGTCCTTGTCCCTTAAGGAACTTATATTCCATGAGAAAAGACAGAATGCTCATATATGTGGGCATGTATAGAACATGTTCAAAGCACATACAAGATTAACTTGGGGTATTGGGGAGAAAGGTGCTAGCTGCTGGAGAGACAAGAACTCAAGTAGAAGGTAACGCTTCAGTTGAAATAAACCTTGGAACAAAACAAACAAAAAATAAGTATTCCAGCATTTCACAAGGGGAAAGTGAGGAAGGAGCTCATCACAGGAATGGAGAACAGCTGGTGAAAAAGTAGGGAAACTAAAAGTATCATAATGAATCCGATAATCAAAGGTAGTGTCAGAGCTGATCACATCTATCAAGACACTAGCATGCATGATTCTGGGAGAGAAGAAATGATTTCTTGATATTCAAAAATATAAGGCATCAGTTTTTGTTTATCAATGTCACCTTTTCACTGAAATTTACTCATTGGTCACCAAGATCCCCTACTATTGTGTTTTCTGTTATTCTGCGATGGATTGTTCTACAGCTGGAAGATGTAACTCTTTCTTTTTCATATCCCCTTATATTTGACTTATTAGACATCTGAGCTCATGAAGAAGGAAATGGAAGGCAAATAGAGGTAGAAAGAGAATATAAAAAAATAGAATATCCCCTTTTGGAGGATTTAATTTTTACTTCAGTTGCCAAAGGAGGAAAATCATACTAAAGCATCTTTGTTATGTTTCATCTTTTTCTCTTATATTCTTCTCCATCCTCTTTCCTTTCTAATCCCCTTTCTCTTATGTGTTAAACTTATATCTTGTTCTGGTCCCCCTGACCACCATTCTACCTTCTAGGTAGTAGAGTAAATGTATAAATAGCTACCATAAAGCAATAATTGTAGGAAATAAGATTTCAAAGAGGAACCTAGATGTAGACTGTCCCATAAATTAAGGGAACATAATAGTTACTTGCAAACTGTCTCAGATTAACTAAAGTTGCATCCTAAGATTACGTGCTAAAATATAGGAAACTACCCAGGCCTTATTGAAAGGGCTCCTTGATCTTGCTAACTGAATGTAAAAAGCCATGATAAAGTATAATAAGCTATGATATCTTAGGCTTCTAAGATAAGCTCCAGATGTACTATAAGACCAGCAGAACACCTGCAAGCATTAATGCTAACGAACTAACCATAAAGTGCTGCTGATAACTTTGGCATGATGTTAATGAACTAACCCTAAGGTATCATAGATAAGAGTTAGTACGTCTCCCCTCAAGTCCTATAAAATGAGATGCCCAAACTCCTGCTGTCCTCCAACTCTCCTCTGTCTGCTGTGAATCCATGCTGCCTGAGGGTGCCCAACCCTGATTTGTGGGTATGAGAGACTTAGTGCCTTTCTTACTCCATATTCTTTTCCATATATTGCCTCCCTCCCTCCATGACCCCATCACCCATTCCCATGCCTTTTACCCCTATACTTTTTGGGCTGTTAGTCTCTTCCCCTTTACTGCCATTGTGGTCTTTTCTGGCAAATAAGTAAAAAAAAAAAGGGGCATTCCTACCAGACTCAAAAGGACCCCCTACCAATCTCATTCCCTTAGTCATAAATTGGGAGCATCAAGCCTAAGACTATAAAGTATTCAGTCTGAACAGGGTGGGAGCAATGAATTCATGGGTGGAAAGCAAGGGTGAATAGCTGAACTTCATATCTTTTCCATAAGGTTTTTCCCTTTCTCTTAGATTGCAATAAATCAATTAATAATTCCATAAGTTAATTGGCAATTCATCTTGCCTCAGTCTCTCTCCCTTACTTGCTTCTTTTTCTCCTCTTATCAAAGACCAAGGGAGCAAAGAAATGCAGAGAAAGAAGGAGAAATGTGATCAGAATTAGTAACCAGAAATCTGACAACAGAAAAGGCTCTGGGTTTGCAATTCAAGGATCTAGACTACAATCCTGGCTTGGCTATTTACTATTCAGAACATTGGCCAATTCACTTAACCTCTCTTCGATTCAATTGTTCATCTGTAAAATGATAGGTTTGGACTAGATAAACTCAAAGGTACTATCCAAGTAAATCTATGAAGACACTAAGCATTTACCAAGTACTTAGCATACATCAGGCACTGTGCTATGAATTTTGGCAAATATCTCATTGGAGAGGTAGATGCAATTTTAATCTTCATTTTACATTTGAGGAAACTAAGGCAGATGGAAGACATGTAATTTGATAAGGGTCATGGAGCTAGTAAGTGTCTGAGGCTGGATTTGAACTCGTCTTCCTGACTGTAGACCTAGTACTTTGTCACCACCAAGCTATTTGTCTTTTGCCATATTCCTACATTAATTTTCACACTAATCCTTTATCTAACTCAGAAAGTAAGCATTCATCCACATGCCTACACAACAAAAAGAAATCATATGGAAGAAAAAGGAAAGGAACCTTTGGGATGAAAGTGAGCCAAAGAGGATTATACTCAATGGAATATACTGAGCTTCTATTGGGTTTTATTTTCCTAAAAATCCACATGCAATGGGTAAGCCCAGTACTGTTAGAGCAAGCACTTGACACAGCTTATGTTCTGATCTGTGAAATCAGAAGACAGTGCAAAGAGGTAGGAGATTTTAACTCTGGTAAAATTGACTGGTGCTATCAGGACCTGGGTTCTCTCACTTGAATTGTAGTGGCCTTTGGAAACCTCAGATATCTTGGGAAGGATAACTAATTTAGTATGCAGATAGAGATGCTATTGCTGTCACTGTTGCTATTATTATTTGTAATTTGAGGTTTGCTTTCCTCTTGTTTTGGCATGTTGCATCTTCTAGAGAGAGTTGATGATGGGTCTCATGTGTTCCTTAAAAGTATAATTTGGATAATTGTTTTTTTTTCCCCGTAGTATCTAGCTTTGTTTTTTACTTTCATTATCAAAATTGCAAATCTCCCTCTTTCTGTGAAGAAGAGACTTATAGTATATATAGCCATGGAGGAACATTCTTTTCTAATTTAGATCAGTCACAGCACAGAGATTTTGGATGGGACTTTAGAGATCTTGTTGTCCAATTCTTTTCATTTTACAAATGAGGAAACTGAGATCAAGTGAAGTTAGGTGACTTGCCTAAGACACAGAATGGTAGCCTAGAATATGAAAGACATCCTGTTGTAGAATTTAGGACATTGGACTTGGAATCAGAAAGACCTGGTTCAAATCCCACCCCAGATAAAGAATAATAAGAACATTTAATTAGTGTTTTTTATATGTCAACTCAGTTGATCTACACAACAGCCCTGGGAGGTAAGTACTATATTATCTCCAGGTTAGAGATGAGAAAACAGAGTTAAGTGACTTGCCTGGGATTGGAACTCATGTCTTCCTGACTCCAATTTCTGAGTTCTTTCTATTGTACCACCTATTTAGATGCTTCCTAGCAGTATGACCCTGGGTAAGTAATTTAACCTCTTTTTGATCCAGTTTCCTCAACTATGGAAGGAGGAAGGTCATGCATGATCTCTAAAGTTTCTTCCA
This sequence comes from Potorous gilbertii, assembly GCA_028658325.1. Classification (NCBI taxonomy): domain Eukaryota; kingdom Metazoa; phylum Chordata; class Mammalia; order Diprotodontia; family Potoroidae; genus Potorous; species Potorous gilbertii. Next base: position 12,069 of record JAQQSK010008550.1, read on the forward strand.
TTCCTACATCTATGATTTTATAACCAAGTACTAAGTGTGGTTCAACAGAAGTAAGTTTCAAACCCAAGTCCTCTGATAGTATATCCAATGCTTTGAAAGGGACCACCATCTTCTGCCACATGACAGAACATTCTTCCTATATGTTGATATTCCTTCTATATTCCAATCAGTGCTGCTCTCTCAAAGGCTATGCAACTAGGGACAGGAAAAAAATAATTAGAGGCAGGCAGGATTTAATATTTGAACCCCAAGGCCCCCACCCTGATAGTCTCACTTTCAGCTCTAAATTCTTCCTCTTATGCTCTTACAAATTGTCTAGTATTGTCTCAACCACCTGTTCCAACACAACTATTTGCCACTATTTGGTTAGAAGGGAGAATTATATGGTTTTTTCTCCTTCAGACTCAGGAGAATGAACAATATAGTGCCTGCCAAATGCAAAGTGGAGCGTTGGACTCATTTTGTGTTTATTCCATTAATTCTGATAATGCAGCAAAAAATATTAGTTTTACACATACGTATATATATATATATATATATATATATGTATATATTTATGTATATATACATATATATATATATATATATACGCATGTGCATATATATATATATATATCATACATACTTATTTATTATTCTACATCTTTCCAATTATCTGAAAAACATAAATGAAGAATTATTCCAAGGGTTTAATTTTATGTGTTTAAAACTGTAAAAAACAAATGAATTTAGCATACTTGCTCTAATGTGGCTGTTGTGAATGAGCTTTGTCAAGTTATAGAGTACACTGAAATCCAAGGTTTAATAGATAATCATAGTGATGATGAATCAAGAAGTGAGTAAAAGAATCTAAGAAAGGGATGATAGAATAGTTGTCTTCAAATATTTTCAGGAGAGTTACATGGAAGAAAGATTAGGTTTGTTCTATTTGACCCCAGAGGGCAAAACAAGAAGCAATGGTTAGAAAATGTTTATCCATTTGCAAGGAAATTTAAGTAGGCTATCAGAAAGACTTCTGACGAATTATAGCTATTGAATGCATTTTAACTGAATTGGTCAATAATGTGGTACAGTGAAAGGAGAGTTGGGTTTAAGATCAGAAGACCAGCACATGAATCCAAGCTCTGATCATGGTCACATTCCTCAGCCTTGATGATCTCAATTTGCTTCTGTATAAAACTGGGGAATAAAGGTGGCAGAGAGGGGGAATTAGGAGTTTAGAGGACTCAGACTACATGTTTGGTGAACTGAAGAGAGGGAATTCTGCTAAATCAGGTTAGATTACATGATATTTAAGGTCCCTTCCAATCCTTTTTTTTTTTTTATAAATTTATTTATTTAACTTTTTACATTCATTTTCACAAGATTTTGGGTTCCAAAATTTTCTCACCATTTTT
>JAQQSK010008551.1:0-13464 GCA_028658325.1 Potorous gilbertii
ATAGTGTGGAAAAGCAGCAGTGAGGTGTGGATAAAGAGGTAGACTCACAGTAAGGAAGATTCATTTTCAAGTCCTGACTCTGATACTTACTGGCTTTGTGACTCTGGGTAAGTCATTTAACCTCTGAGTGCCTTAGGTGACTTCTTAAGTTGCAGAGAAGTTATTGACCTGCATTAGGAGAGTGTCTCCTCATCCAGGAGTTTTTGTACTGAAAAGATCACAATCCAATTCCTATTCTTATTTATCGGATGGGAATCCTTTGGATGTTAGTTTATAAAGGTTATTGTTTCTATCATCACATTTATTTAATCATATTAGTTATTGATATTAGTAGTAGTTTATATTTCTGTAGACCTTTAAAATTACAAAGGGCTTCTCATCAAAATAATATGTTATTATGAATGTACATTTCAACCAATGAAAGAAAGAAGTAAAACTGATGGATGGAATTAGAAACATATTGACCTTAGGGTCTTAGCAAGTCATCTAGGTTGAGATACCTAAAGGGCAATTGGAAATGAGACTGGAGTTTGGAAGGGAGACCAGGGCCAAAGTGATTATGTAACAACTTAGCCTAGAATGGCATTTTAAGCTGAGGAAACCACTGAAATCCCCAGAGGGTAGAGAAAAGAGAAAAGGGCCAAAGATAGAACTTAAAGTATACCTACATGAAGGTGGGGGGGGTGGTAGAAGAAAGAAATAGAGCCTGAGAGAGGAATTTCTGAATTCAGAAGAGAATTGCAAGAGTTGTGATGGCTCTCAAACCAAGGGAGGAGAGAAGATCTAGATGAAGGAGGAGGAGGAAAATGGAGACTGAAAGAGCGTCACTGGATGAGGGACTTAGAAAGTAGCTGATGACTTGAAAAGGAACAGTGAAGATGGGCACCAGATTGCATCAGGGTACAGGGTGCTGAGGCAATAGCACTAGTGGATTGCTCTTTCAAGGCATTTTGCAAAAATGTACAAAATTTCATTCCATGAGCAATAAAATTGCCGACAACCTGGATGACAGAGTCAAGTAGGCAGGTAGGCTCATTGGAGATAGAGGTTCTCTACAAGCCCCAAAGAGCTATCAGAGCACACCTGGCCCTTTTGCACATTCCCCAGGCCATTGCTGTTGCTCTGGGGATTTCAAAGATTTCTGTAGAAAGGTATACAGGGAAGTAGGTTCCATGTTAGAGACAACAGGACTTTATTTGGAGATACTCTTGAGGTAGGAGGCAAAAGAAGAGGGACAAAAGATGTGGCTAGTCACTAGTAATATTGATAACAACTGTGTATAATCATAGTAATCTCATTGTATGGGAGTTAAAATCATAAAATAATCATAGCTAACATTTCTATAGAACTTTAACGTTTGCAAAATACTTCATATATATTACATGTAACATAATATATATCTTGTTACTTGTAATATATAATGTATCATAATATATTATACAGTATAGAATATTATATAGAATATATAATACTATATATTATAGTATAATACTATTTGTAATACATATAGAAAATCTCATTTGAATCTCACAGCAATCCTGGGAGATAGGTGCTATCATTACCTTCATTTTACAGATGGGAAAACTAAAGATCAGAAAAATTAAGTCACTTGCCAACAGCTAACAATGACTAAGGCACGATTTGAACTCAGGTCTTCCTGTCTCCAAGTCCAATACTCTATCCATGGCACCACCGAACTGTCTAGTGAAATAGAACAAGATGCCTAGAGAGGAGGGAGACATCTGCGATCAAGCCTACAGAGAGGAGCCTAAGCCTACGGTTAGATGATCTTTGGGCCATGGCAGGAGGATGGGAACAGATGATACAGTGAGAGACACCTTCTGGCCCTACCAGCTACATTATTCCAGGCTTTCATAACTCTTCCTAGTTTGGTTTCCATGGCCCTGGCTCCATGTCCCACGATAGGGCTGCTGCCCATTGCTGAAGAGGTCTAGATATTGTAAAGGATGGCATCCCTAGTAGGTACAACCAACTGATCTCCCACCTCTGGCATCACAGGAAGGGAAGCATCAATTAGGGGAGAAGATTTGAGCTAGAAGATTTCCGGCATAAGAGATTCCAGAAAAGGAAAGAGGGAAATGAGAAAAAGGAGGAAGGGGTCTGCCTAGAGCAGATAATTTGTCACAATAAAAGCTTAGTGCGCCCCCCCCCCGGAAAAAAAACAGAGAGGGTTTTTTGGACAACCATGCATGTCCTTTTCCATTTTGAAAGCCTACAGTATAGAATTTAGCTTAACTGGACTTTGTGAGTTACAGGACCAAACTCCATTAATTTTCTGAATACAAAATGTTATTTTAGCTCATCTGAAAATCAATCTCCTCCCAAGTCTATCCTTCTTAATCTTCTTCGCCCTCAACTTCCTCATAAATGTATTATATAATTCAGTTCCTATATTATTTATTATCTATGATTATTTATTAATTCACTAACGCTATCATATAATTCAGGCACGGAATTTGGGCTGGAACACTCTGGGCTGCATTTGCATACTGAGGAAAACCATATTGATTCTCGAAAAGCTTGCCCCAGACAAATTTGCAAACAAATTTTTATTTGGTTTCCGAAGACATTATTTTGACATGATTCCAACTGATGCAAACAAATCAAACTGAGTTCTGCAACAAATGCCTTCTTAATGGGTTCTGTGTTATTTGTTTTACTTGACACCATTTATTATAATGTAACAGCGTTTCCTTCCCAGGAAAGTCCAAAATCAATAAAAAATGGTGACATATGTTTGTATTTATTTGGAAATACAAATGCAACCAAAGGGTCTGTCAGCATGCGATTAATAGAGTACATGAGGCTGTGGTTTGGGGGTATCTGATTGTCTGTCTCAGAATATGAATTTGGAAATAGCTTGGGATTCTTGCTCCTGGACTCTCAGATTGGGATAGAATTTCACATTAACAATAAATCACCCTGGACGTATGGTTTTCTGTTTCAATTTACTGCCACACAGCTTAATCAATTCACATGGGGGAGAAGTTGGACCACACATGGGATAAGGGGAAATACAAGTCAGTAATAAAATATTAAGACAAAGAAATGAACACATTTGAAATGTTATTACCGAGAGAGGAGATTAAACTGACATATTCGTCCCTTCTTCCGACTATGGTGGTACAGCACATGGCAATTCATCAAAACCTGGGTACTGAGATCCAGCACTTCAGCATGGAGAATTCCTCTCCCCCACCCTCTATTCTGGCTATTTGGATGGTTATTTCTTCCTAAAAACAGTTGGGAGAAATGCTCAAGAAAATATGTGCAGAGCAACAGGTTCCACCAGCTTGAGACTTTCATGAACTCAAGTTCAAATTATGAGACCTTATCATATTAATGTACCCACTTGGCCCACTTGCCCCCATTCCATTCAAAACTGGGAGTTCTGCCCTCCAAGTATTCAGCCACTCTCCATGCTAAGGGACTCACGTTTATTAAGGACACAAACGATTAGTAAAACAACAGAAAAAACCTCAGCTACATTTCTAAATGAGGAGTTTCATGCCTTTCCACCCCAGAGTAATTTGGGAAATGAAGTGTTCTAAGAGTCATACTCTGAGAGGAGAAGGGATAGGAAAGGCCCCCCTGCTTCTGTAACCAAAATGGGCTGGGTTGGGGGAGGAATTTCAGCTTTCATTGCCAACAGCCTTGACATTATTGCCTAGAAAGTGCTCCTGCCAATAACTGCTAGCAACTTATCACTCAGCTAGCTCATCCCAGGTTCTGCTGCAGCTCTTGGTTTGGCTTTCCCAAAGCACTACTCATCACTCCTGGTTGTCATCTCCAGGTTGCTAACCTGGTTCATCTGACCATATAGAATCACTATTGGTGTTCAAGATGGGCTTTTGAGTCGAGAAGGGGTTTTGGATTATTGAAAACACCCTACCATTTCCCAAATGTGGAAAGACATAGAACCTAATTGTACAGAATAAAAAGGTATAACTGTGTTGCAATAGGCACTTAGAGCAAGAACACCCATGATGATTAAATCATGGATCCATGCAAGGAGCGAAGCATTATCAAGATTATTAGGGCTGAGTTCCATCCCTGCCTGAAGGTAAGAAGTCACCAAGTGGGAAAGCAAAAACCTCTTGGTATTGTCCAAGCCCTGATTCCCACATAACTTGTACTGAAATCAAAAGGGCCTATTGATTGGTAGGCATGACTAGTAAACATGATAAATAGCTGCAGGACACAATCATTGGCATGTCATTATGTGGAAGCAGAACTAAGAGGTACAATTTTCATAGCACATTCAGCCATCAAAGTTACAAGTAAATCAAGGAGTAAAGGAATTAGTCTTAAAGGTTTCCAACTAAGGTTGATTAAACAGCCTTCCGGCACTTTCATTTTCCTTTTCTCTCCTTAAAATTTCCTCAGCTAAATGTTGCCCATAGCTTTAAACCAACATAGTCCCTTTAAAAATAAAATACCTCTCCTCATTCACTGGGTGAAAGAAACTAGACCAAATCCTATTTTGCAAGTGACCTCCATTAGAGCATTAGATGTGTCCCCATGGGGAAAAAATCTACTCCCAATAGATTCAGTTGACAACTCTTTTCAAAGACAGTTGCTCGTTTGATGACATACTTGGAAATGCTTTGAAGCACTTTCAAAACTTAGCAGCAGTTTCTCAACTTTAGGATCTCTTCTCTACTTTTCTTCTTTGTCTTTCCTAAAATTTTGAAACTTTCTCTCATGTCTGTGGATCCCCTGGGTCCGCAATGTTGTCTCCTGGAATTTGACTCTTCCTGTCAGTTTGATTATTGCAAGTCTATTAAAGCAAGGTCCCAGTGTAACACTTTACCACTAGGGACACTGTCGAATACCATGTACTCTAGTTGGAAAAATCTTGACACTCAAGACTCCACAAACTGAAAAAGGAAGATCATAAGCCCTAGAACTGGAATATACCTTAGAGAACAACGCAGCCAAGGCCTTCATTTTACAGAGAAGGTGCTCCAGGTCACACATTATAGTAAGAAGTAGAACCAGTAATTGGACCCAATCTATAGTTGGATGCCAAATCTATAGTTCTTTCTTCTTTACCATATTGCTCTCCCATTCTCCCAACGCTCTATATATTAGACCTTAGACAAGATGTGTTTATTTGCAAGTGATACCTAAATCTTTGTTCAATCAAAGTTCATGTTGCTAGTCTCTTCATTATTTGTGCTGAGAAGAGCTTGCAGATCTGACCAAAAGTTAAATACATATAATTCCTGGCTTCAATCAGTAGTTTCTTAAAGCATAACCTCAGCTAGACATGCCTGCCAACAAATCTGTGGAAACAAGCTATATAAAGCAGAATTTAGAATCAAAATTCATTTGTCTCAGACTTGACAAGTCATGATGTTTGACCTTAGACATGTTTTATTGCCTCTCTCAGACTAATGTTGAAATTAAGACTTCAGTTTTCTATTGAATTGCATAAATTATTGTTTTTAGTAACAATGGTCCACCTGTGGAAAGATAAAGCTACAGTAGATAGTCAAAAAGTCCTGAGTTCAAGTGCTGACATATACTATCAGTGTGACTCTAGGCAACCAACTAAGACTACAAGTTACAGCTGTGTTGCTGATCTGTATCAGAGGAGAGTTTCTACACAGTGAATCCCCTAAATCGAAGAGGAGAGATAAAAAAAATCAGCTGTGTGACCACTTAAATTGTCTGAATCAGGAAATTTTCCAAAACTATACAGTGTAGTTGGGTTGAAATCTATATAAGTAGAGAAAGTTTCCATAACAACAAAACCCAAATTCTGTGATCCCTTAATTTAGTATTAATCACAACAGCTTACATTTCAGGAACACTTTGAGGTTTACCTTGTGATATAAGCAATGAGAACAATATGCCCATTTAAGAGGTGAGGAAACTGAGGATCTGAATCAGAATGACATTTTAGAATTGGAAGGGGCCTCAGTGGCCACCTAAGTCCAAACAATATCCCCGAAAGAATCTCCACTTCAACATAACTAACAAATGGTCATCTAGACTGTCTTTGGAGATAACTCATTTCAGGGTTCCATAGGTTTATGGTACCAGAGCTGGAAGGGACCTCAGAGACCAAAAGTTCAACTCTTTCCCTTTAGATATAAATACATGGCCTGTGATTTCATTAGTATAGGGAATTCTAAGGTGAGGAAACACCCCCTACAAAAGTCTCTGAAACTGATAGTCCTACAGAGGGCATTGAAAGGTTAAGAGACTTGTTCAAGTTCACTCAGCCAGGATGAGGCAGAGGCAAGACCCATGTGGACAGTTTCCATGCCAACAAAAGCAAAGGTGCTTGACCTGTTGATATTTTAATAAGAACAACCCAGTTAGCAATCTAAAATGAAAAACAATCCAGTTTTCAGTCTGGCTCTCCATTTATTACACAATTTTGCCTCTTAAGGTTAAAGGACTCTCCCAAGGTCGCACAGATAGTAAGCATGAGAGGAAGAATTTTGATGAAGGTCCTCTGACTCCAGGTATCATAGAGAGGGCAAGTCAATATCTAGGATTGCCCAACTGGTAAGTAATGAATTAGGGACCTGAACCCAGGTTTTCTGATACCATGGTGAGACAATCCATCATACCATTCCATCTTGTGAATTCATGGGTTAATGGTCAGAAAAAGCCATACAATTCTGGGGTGAATGTGTTCTTTATGCAAGGTGTCTCTGAGACATAGAGTGTCATCCTTCCCAGTAGGACTTGCAGTACCCTGAATGTCACACCATGAATGTGTGATACTCTCTGCCTCTACAGCTGTCCTTCAAGGTCAGAGGTGTATAGAGAGTCAACTTTCCTGTTTGTTAAACACATTTTTACTTTTCATCAACATAGCAGGAATCTGGATCACCTAAGTGGTATAGTAGGTAGAGTACCAAGACTGAAACCAGGAAGACTAATTTTCCCGAGTTCCAATCTGGCTTCAGACACTTACTAGCTGTCTGACCCTGAGCAAGTCATTTCACCCAGTTTGCCTCAGTTTCCTCCTCTGTAAAATGAGCAAAGAAGGAAATGACAAACCACTCCAGTATATTTGCCAAGAAAACCCCAGAGGAGGTCATGATCTGATGCTAATGAACAACCAGAACAGGAATCTGTTTACACTGTCATTTGAGAAATCCAGCAGAATAGGGAGGAACTGGTAAAATTCACCTAGAGTCATTCCATCAAAAAATGGGGCAGAGCGGTGTGGTATTCAGCACCAGAATTCAAGGTGAAAAAAGCTGCTGATGATTTGCAAGACTTGTCGTAAACCTCTTGCTTTCTTTGTCTTCTTTGCCTTCTGGAAGTTTGGGCTATTGGAGGCAGAAAGAGCAGACCCAAAGGGCAGACCTCCCCTTGGGAGGTCGGTTTGGATATGACTCCATCACCTGCTTTTTCCCAAGGACTGTCCCTTTCTGGGTACATTTTTCCATGTGTTCCCCCAGGTAGCTGACTCTCAGAAGGCATCTGGGGGCAGGAAGGGTTGTGTATAGATTTTGCTCCACCACTCACTGTATACTATAGAAGCTCTTGGTCCCCTCTTTAGAACAGGGGGCAAATAGTTCAGGGGCGGGAGTCTATAAGATCATCCATCTGTAACCCAGTCATTGTTCTCATCCTCACCACTATCCTCCTAGGAGCCCCAGCTGTAACATACAATGGGCACAAGCTAAGCCACCCACTCCTTCCCTTTGGAGACAATGGATCAGGGTTGAAGGTTCTGGGTTACTCCAAGTCCTATATGATAGACAGAAGTGAACCATATGCAAAAGCCATGATACGAGGCCAAAATAATAAGCTTCTTGACTGGGGCTGCTTAAAATCTAGGCTAAAAAAATCATGTTCCCTTAATCCTAAAAGATATTTTAGATCCCATGGGCCACCAGCGACTGAGTTATAATTCATTATTAACCACACTGTACACACACTGCCTCCTCTTTTTACACAACGACGGGGCAGCATTTCCAATGCCATTAGTGGTTGCTTAAGCTGTTTCAACAAAGGAACATTTAAAAATGTTTGCTCTGATGGCAGCAATGAGGATTTTACTCTCCCTGGGGGAATTGGGGCTCCATCACCTACTTAAAATGGGGGCCAGCTCTTGGCTTCTGTAGTGAAACCAGGAGATCCGAGATCTAGACTTAAAGGGACCTCAGGGGGCATCTGGCCCCATTCTTGCATTTGATAAATGGGGAAACTGAGACCCAGAGAGGGGAAAGGATTTGCCAAGCATGCACAGGTGATAAATGACAGTCAGGATTCACATTCAGAGCCTCTTATTCTAAGTCTTGTGCTCTTTCCACTAAATGATGCAGTCTCCTTTGCCTCGGACTATGGGAGAGAAGAAAGGAAACAGACTTGGGTTCAAATTCTGCCTTTGAAACACAATAACTGTGTGACCACGGGCAAGATATCTCTCATTTCGCTGAAATAAATTTCTTAGATGATAAATTGTGAAATACTGAACTCATTTCCCTAGCTTATTCCCAAAGAAAAGATGGGAAAATGCACCTCTCTCCCTTCTTCCAGAGGTGGGCAAGTAGGGATGTGGAATGCACTGTATATACTGTCAGACTTGGTTGGGTTAGTTTTATTGAACTGCTTTTATTTTTCTTCTTTTTTTGCAAAGAAAGGATCATGAGTAAGGGAAGGGGAGAAATACATTCAAAAAATGAATGTGACAAAAATAAAAGATGTCAATAAAATACATTAAAATAATTTTTTAAATGTAAAGGGCAGTGTGTTAGGGGAGGGGAGTTTTCACACTGGTACTCCATATCAATTCACTCATAGATGAGAGAGAGAGAGAGAGAGAGAGAGAGAGAGAGAGAGAGAGAGAAGAGAGAGAGAGAGAGAGAGAGAGAGGGAGGGAGGGAGGGAGGGAGAGAAGAAGAGAGATATGGAGGTATTCTGAGATAGTCATGGGTAAGTCAACCCTGAAAGGGGCCCTTCATTCCTGGATGTTCCCTTCAGGATTGCCTGTGCCTGAAAATTTCCCATCCTGAGTTTGGGAATCAGTCCTCCAGCTTTGTGTTGGGGCACTGGAGATGCAGATACATTAGCAAGTATAATACCGAGTTCTGGGCAACTTTCTCCTCTCCATATTGTCTGACATGAGGCCATTATTGTTTGAAATTTGTACTTCCACCCAGGAATATTTACATTTGGCATTTCATCACTGTCACATTTTACTGATGGAAAGTGGAGCTGGGGACCACAATTGACATTATGTATTTCAACCTGAAATTGTGCCCACAGATGGAATATTGCCTGGATCCATAAAGCCTTCAGTTGATTCATGTCCCAACAATCTCAATGTGTCTGTTGACCTTCCCAATGCAGTTCAAGAATCATTGCTTTTGCATCAGCCTTCCCCAGACTCCTAAAAGATATGTTGCAGCCCAGAAAGGAGAAATGAGTAAGGAGTTTCCAGGGATTCCCAGATTAAGGGTGGAGGAAGTCTTCCACCAAACTCACCTCTTCCCAACACTCTTCTATCATTGACCTCAACTGGTGCCCATTTCGCCCAGTGCTGTCTTTGTGTGCCTCACCATCTACCTAAAGTTTGGACTTGATTATCTAGAATCTGGTTACGAAAGAAAGAATTAGAATAGGGAGATTTCAGCAGTCAATAACAACTGGTTTGAGATCCTGGCTTTACTTACTGAGCTGTGTGACTTGGGATAAATCACTTTCTCTCTTTCTGTGCCTCAGTTTCCTCCTCTGGTAAAGAAAGTACGGATCACTGGCTCCAGAGTGAGAGTACATGGGTTCAGATCCTGACCCTTATTTTTACTATGACCTTGGCAAGTCACTTCCCCTCCCAGGGACTCAGTTTCCCACTCTGTAAAATGAAAGAGCTGGAGAAGATAGACTCTGAGGACCCTGACAGCTCTAGATCTGTAAACCTATGATAGCAATGCCCTGTTCCAACTACTTCATGATGTTGTCACATTTAACAGAAAAGGAGCTTAACTTTTATAATTTGTTACAGACATTGACTACTCTTTAGCATGTTCTTTTTTTGCATTACTGGAGTCATCATATTTTTTGCTCTTTTGGCTCTGCTTTCTTAACACTAAATCACTTCACAAGGCTACCCATGTTTTTCTAAATTTTTCCTATTAGTTTTTCCTTATGGGAAAATTTTATTCCATTGCATTCATATAACACCAGTTTTTCAGCCATTCCCAAGTGCTTGGTACATAGTTTGTTTCTAGCTTTTTGTTATTATAAATAATTCTGCTAGGAATAATTTGGTATAGGTGCAGGCATATGCTGCTAAATTTTTAACAAATGACTCTCCAAAAGAAAAAAAACACTGCACACCCAACACACTCTTAAGTTGCATCATTAACATTTCCTCCATCACTTTCTTAAGTCTAGACAATCAACAAAACAATAAATCAAGCCCTGATTTATAGTGTTTGCCAATTTCTGAGGTATTAATGCTCAAGCTGGAAATTTAATAATTAGCTCTTGTGAGCTCCAGCATACCTCTGCTGCTGGTTCTTATCTTGATATCATTATCCCCCTTGGTATGTAAATCTAATAATAGAATCTTTGGGTCAAAGGGTATGAACAATTTAGTAACTTTTCTGGAATGATTCCAAATTGTTTTCCAAAATCGTACCAATTTACAATGCAATAGCGATGAATTATCACAGCTGTCTTTCCACATCATCTATATTAAATTTTCCCATTTTCGGCCAGCTTGACTAAGTTTATGGGCATGAGGGGGGTCATTTTAATTTGCATGTCTCTGGTTATTAGTAAATTTGAATAATTGTGAAATTGTTGCTGATAGCTGGCATTTTTTCTTTTGAAAATTGTTCATCTCTGATCAATGTAGTGACTAACCATGATTCCAGAGGACCAGTGATGAAGCATGTCACACACCTCCCAACAGAGAGGTGACGGCCTCAAGGACAAGAAGGAGACATTTACATTTTTGGACATGATGAATATAAGAATTATGGGAATGAAAGTACAAAAGTAAGAGTTGCCCTTGGCAAGTAGAAGGGTCATCTCTTCGTCAGAAAATGTAACAAAAAATGGCAATTTGTTAAAGATAGAAGCTGGGTTCCAGAAGATAGGTTCCCAATGGTCTCTACCATTGTTTTTTTAATTTTCTTTACTGATATTTGTTTTTACATCTCTTATACTCCCCCTGCATCATTCCTCCTTTCCCTTCCAAAGAGCCATACCTTATAACAAAGGGTTTTAGAAGAAGAGAAAAAAGTTCAACAAAACCAAACAAAGCATCAGCATATCAGAAGTTAGGAGCAATATTCCATTTTCCTGGACCCCCTACTGTGCAAAGCGTCAAGGGGCGATGTCTTCTCATATGCCTCATTTGGCACCAATCTTGGTCTTTATAATTTTGCAACACTCAGTTTTAATCGTTTTGTATGGATTTTTTTTCATTTACATTGTTGGAGTCATTGTGTATATTGTTTTCTTGGCACTATTTACTTCACTTTGTTCATATTTGTTCCTCCAAATCTTCCTGTGTTTCTTTCTATTCTTAATTTTGGTTGTTTCTTATGGAACAGTAATATTTCATTACATTGTTGTGCCACAATTTGTACACAAACTTCCTGTTGCCACAAAAAGTGCTGATATACATATTTTGGTATATAGAGAGTCAGTGCCCTCCTCAGATTATATGCCTAGAAGAAGAATCTCTAAGTCAAATGATACAGACATTTTAGTCAGTCAAGAAACATTTTTCAGATGCCTAATATGATACAAAACAACAGTAAAAAAAAAAAGTGCTCAGGGAGCTCATAATCTAATGGGGAAGACAATGAGCAAGCAACTATATTTGTTGTTTGGTCATTTTTCAGTCATATATGACTCTTTGTCATGTATAAACCCAATTTGGGGTTTTCTTGGCAAAGATAATGGAGTAGTTTGCCATTTCCTTCTCTACCTCATTTCACAGATGAAGAAATGAAGTAAACAGGGTTTAAGTGACTTGCCCAGGGTGACACAGCTAGTAAGTGTCTGAAGCCAAATTTGAATTCCCGTCCTCCTGACTCCAAGCCCAACACTCTATCCACTGCATCACCTAGCTGCCCCCAGGCATGTATGCACAAACAATATATAGAGAGGATAAATTTGAGATAATCAACAAAAGGAAAGTGTTGAAATTAAGAAGGAGGGGGAAAGACTTCCTGTGGAAGATGGGATTTTAGCGGGAATTTGAAGGAAGCCAGGAGTCAGAGATAAGGAGGGAAAGAGTTCCAGGCATGTAAGAGATCATTGGTAACTTTGGAGAGGAGGGCAGTTTTCAGTTGAATGATGAGGTTGGAAGCCAGATTGTAGAATTCAAAAGAAAATGAGAGGAAAGAAAGTGGAGGTACCTATTGTAGATAACATTCTCAAGAAGTCCAGGCACAAAAGATGGGAGATATATGGGACAATATATGGATAGCAAGGATGAATGAATCAAGTGAGGGGGAGGTTTTTGAGCATTGAGGAGACATGGGCATGTAGGCAGCAGGAAAGTGGCTAGTAGACAGAAATAGATGATAAGTAAGAAAGTGTGGGTGACAGAAGGAACCACCTGCTGGGGAGATGGGATGGAATGGGGAGTTTACGTTGACAAGAAGGACCACCTCTTCAGGTGAGACAGGACTGGAGAAGGAACAAGTGGCAGAAGACATCTGGGTCATGTGAGATGAGGAAGAGGGAAAAGAAAGAGTTTTCAGTGAATAGCCACAGTTTTTCAGTAAAATATGAGGCAAAGTTCTCAGTGGAGAGGAGACAGAGAGAAGGAGCCATGGGAGATTTGAGAAGGGATGAAAAGTTTTGGAAGAGCTGCTAGGGAGGGTGGGAGAATGACTTGATAAAGGAGGGATAGAAAAATTGCCTAGCAGCAGAGAGGGCCCAGTTGAAGTTGTGTAACATAAGTTAGTAGTGAACCAGTTAGAACGATTACATGATTTAAGAAGGATGGCAGGAAAAATTTGCCATTGGAGAGCTGACCAAAAGTAAAATGCCTCTACGAGGTAATGAGTGCTGAACAAGTTGCGATATATGATCATGATGGAATACTACTGTGCTATAAAAAATGATGAGCTTGATGATGTTAGGAAAACATGAATAGACTTGCACAAACAGAACCAAGGAAAGTTGTAAAAAGTAACAACAATATTGTTTTTAAAACAACTTCGAGCAACTAAGTCATTTTCACTATTATAAATACTCAAATTAACTACGAAGGACATGTGAGGGAAAACTCTATCTGAACCCAAAGAAAGAACTGATAAATAAAAATATATGTAAAATGATTTTACATATATGTGTGTATGTATATATATATATATATATGTGTGTGTATGTATGTATGTATATATGTGTGTATGTGTGTGTACGTATATGTGAGTGTGCCTAATGGTAGTCATCTCTTGGACAGAGAGAGGAGGAGGGAAGGAAGAAAAGGAAAAAAAG
>JAQQSK010008552.1:0-13464 GCA_028658325.1 Potorous gilbertii
GTATTTGGTGAAAAGCAACTCAGTCTCAGAAGGAATAAAATGCACACTCATTTTGGTATGAAAACCTATCTTACAATACAAGAAAGTGGGGGGAAGGAGATAAGCAGGGTGGGGGGGGGAATGATGGAAGGGAGGGCAATGGGAGGAGGGAGCAATTTGAAGTCAACACTCTTGGGGATGCAGGATCAAAAGAGAGAATATCAACAATGGAGGGCATGATAGGAAGGAGGGAAATATAGTTAGTCTTACACCACATGACTACTATGGAAGTCACTTGCAAAACTACACAGATATGGCCTATGTTGAATTGCCTGCCTTCCCAAAGGGAATGGGTGGGGAGGGAGGGATGGGGAGAAGTTGGAACTCAAAGTTTTAGGAACAACTGTTGAGTATTATTCTTGCTACTAGGAAATAAGAAATACAGGTAATAGGGAATAGAAAATTATCTGGCCCTACAGGACAAAAGAGAAGATGAGGTAAGGGAAGGGAGGGATGATAGAAGAGAGGGCATATTGGTGATATGGGTAATTAGAATGCTCAGTGTATTGGGGAGGAGGGAGGGGACAAATGGGAAGAAAATTTTGGAACCCCAAATCTTGTGAAAATGAATGTAAAAAGTTAAATAAATAAATTTATTTTTTAAAAAAAGGAAAATATGGTTCAGTTATAGTAAGTGAAACAGTCCACCGTTTTCAGGAAATGAGTTGGAAGTTTTGAGTTATGAGGAGTCTAGAACAACATCACACACACACACACACACACACACACACACACACACACACACGTGAAACTATCATTGAGCAGAAAACAAACAAAAAAAATGAGATCCTTAAACTGAGTAACTGCTGAATCAGCACCTTTGCATAGGCACAGAGACCAAAGACTGAAGTTTACAAGTTGAAAACTGAAACGGCAAAGACTAGAAGATACCATGCAAGTAAAACATTTTCACACTAACTGACTAAAAAAAAATTGCTTACATCACAGCAATGAAAAATGAAGATAAGAGCATTGTTGTTCTAGATTATCATTCATTGGTAAATTTTTGCCACAACAAGAAGGTCAAAATAATTCAGAAATTACGTTCACTTGAAAACAACCAGAATAACATGAATAACCACGGTAGCCTGATCTCCATGACCAGCATGGTGACGTAACAGTCAAGGACAGAGAGAACTCCGATTCTGGAGGGTCCCCACTGGGAATCATTACTTGTGATGAAAGGAGAAGATTAGGAGTAACACCAACCTATAAAAGGGCAGAAATTGTAAATGGTAAATTGTAATTTGGAGAAAACTTGCCTCGATACTCAAGTAAGGAAGGCCAATCCAAGATACCTAAACACGAAAAAGAGAGGAGGTTATAAAGAAGACCTAGCATGGTCTCATACCTAAGCTGTTCTGCCTTGGTCAGCAATTGTAGACCTTCTATATTTGAAGCCTATTTGTTTCCTACATAAGATGGTATAGGGGAAAGTAGCTAGTATTTAAGAAAATAAAAACTATAAATGTAGACAGATCACATTCACTATATATTAAAGAAATTTGCGTTGAAGACAACAAAATTTCCATAGCAATTTTCAATACATGTCCAAAGGTGACTATTGATAAATAATTATAAAATAATATGAACTAAGAATTTGCAAGTATTAAGCCTTGAAAGTCTTTATAATAATCATCTAACCATACATTAATAACATCCTTGATGAACAGATAACAAGGAATAGAGAGAATAGATGATTTCGTGCAATTTTAAATGCACATTGAACTTGTTACATTGTTTTGAATACCTTAATATATTAATAGGCATAAAATCAACACACACACACACATACACATATCACTCAGTAGATCAACAAACGTGTATTTAGTGCTTAATTTATTTGACGCATTACATTAAATATAAGGATTCAAAGAAAAGCAAAAATACTCTTTCCCTTTAACGAGTTCTAATGGGGGAAACGTCATGAAAATAGTGAGAAACACAGAAGAAGAGAGGGTATGGAAAGTAACCTAAGAGGAAAAGGAACTAGCAGCTGGATCACTGACTAAGGCTTTCTGCAGAAGACAGAATTTGCATTGAAGCTTTAAGGAAGCCAGAAGAACCAAAAGGAAGAAATAAGAAATGGTAGATAACCAGTGGAAAGATAGTAGCAACTCATACTCATTTGTTTTATTCTAAGTTCATTTTGGGCTTCATGGGTCATTTTGTAAACCCTAGTTAGAGATGGTAGGAAAAGATTGAGTGGAAAGGAAAGCCTGAAGACGAGTAAGAAGGTGGGGAGGAGCACTGCCTTAATTTCCTAGATCCACTAGGAGCTGATGGGAATAAAGATATATGGAAAAAATTGACTTTGGCCAGGAATAGGGTCGCTTCATCATCTGAGATAAGAGTAGAGGATGTAATAGAAGAAAATACTGGATTTTTATTACTTTTAGCCACAGAATTACTTAAAATAATCAAAACCAGTTTTAAATATTTTTCTTCAACAGAAGACATTTTTAAATCACACTTTTCCCTGAAAGTTTCATTTATAGATATAAGCACCAAGATAAGTTTGCTCAATTTCCCTCTGATTGTTAATATAATGGAAGGGATACAAAAGGACAATATTTGATCACAAAGGTTTTTCCCATGGTCATGGAGGAAGTTCAGGACAAATTGATTACGCATAAATGGTGAAGACTCTCAGCTCCTCTTATTTATGGATAAAAATATTGGACTGACCATCAAATTCCAGACCATTACACACCCTCATTACCTAAACTCAAAACCGCTTATGAGAGTGGTCAGTCTATTAATCCACACAGGAAAAGAGAAATGGATGAAAAGATATCTAGTGCCGAGATGATTACAGGAAGTTTCATGGATGAATGAGCTCATCATTATGTGGATCTTGGGCAGAGTCCACAAATTAACATGAAACTTGGGTCAAAATTGTGAAGGAGGAAGAAAACAGACTGCATTATATTTGAGATATTACGGAGCACTTTCAATGATCCCAAGATGCTCACCCAATGATAGTTATAATTGTTGTAATAACCCCCCAATATTTTCCAAGTGATACTGTACCACAGTGATGAATGGAACCCTACCATCTCTGAAGAATCTACATCGTCTCTGGCTCAAAGGTTAATGAAGAGATGGAAAGACACATCATTAGTGTAAGTAGGCTAGCATTTTTCCAGTGCTTGCTTTTATATAAAAATAATTTAGAAGTATCTTACTAGGAGAGAGACAGACAGACCGAAAGAGATTCAGAGAAACAGTGATAGAAATAGACATGCACACACATACACAAGGATGAATGGGCAGAGGCGCTTTTCACAACAGAAATGTGGGAGAATACTTCACTAATAAAAAGATCCAGAAGAGATCATAAAATATAAAATTGACCATTTCTACCATGCATTTAAAAAATACCTTTTGAAAGAACAAAATTAATTCAGGTCAAATAAAAAGAGATCAGGACAAGCAAGAGAACGTTTGGAGTTGTTCCATGTGACCAGCCAAACAGAGTCAACATGTCAGAAGCAGACCTTGAGCTCAGGTTCTTCTGATCTCCAGGCTGGTTCTTTGGTTACTGTTCCATCTCTTCCTTAGACAATATGAATAAGAATGATGCTAAAAAGAGTAAAAAGATGATAAATTCTAACGATCAATCTCAGTTCTAGAAAACAAATAAGGAAATGTTTTCCTTCTCTCAGGGGAGTGGTTGTGTTTATGAACAGAAAATATGTATGTATGTATGTGTGTGCGTGTGTGTGTGTGTGTGTGTGTGTGTGTGTATCAGCATACACCATCTCCATAGTAGCTGTGTTTACTTAATTTTTTTTTACAAGAATTGATTCAATGATGGGTAGTAGAAAAGATCAAATTCAAAAGGCAATAATAAGATTATTTTTCGAAGATGTGTTAACCTGGAAATCAAAAATTAGAAAACAATCTAGAAACATTGTCTATATAGCAAGTACAGAGAACCATGTGACGATGTGGCAATGATGCCAAAGAAAATGTGAAAGTTGAGCATATCTCAGTCAAATAGAGTGAATACCTCTACTCAAGAGATTTTAGATGCACCAAATGAGATCTTTGAGCTTCATGCTAGGCACTGAATATCCACATATGAAAAACATAATCTTTACCTTCCATAGACTGGACATCTAGTTTGAGGTTGGTGACTAGGAGAAAATATATGTACATGTTCAAATAAATCAATTTGACAAAGAGGTAGAATACCGTAATGTCAGAGAAAAGTACACAAATATCCAGGGAACTTTTGTTCAGAGTGATCCTGTTTTCAAAGTTCACATCTTAGGAATCTGACTTGACAGTTTTATTCTATATTGTCTCTTTTATGTCTTCCAAGTCTCTTTGAACACTTGAATGTAAAGGGAAATAAAAGTCATGGTAGAGGGAATGGTTCAATTATAACTCAGAAGACACTGGTTCAAATTCTGCCTTGGGTACTTATTAATTCTGTCTCTACAGAAAGTCACTGAAACTCCCTCAGACTTAATTTTTCCACCTGTACCAGGGTGGGGGGGTAATAATGGTAATAATCGCTACTTCAGAGAGTTGACATGAAGCTCAAATAATAACGTGTATAATGCAATTTTCAAATCTCATATTTCTAGAGAAATAATCTTATGTTGAACATTTTCTTGTATACGACTTCTCCACCTCATTACTTTCTTCTTTACCTCTTCCATGGGAACATCATTTTACATGACTTTGTGCTCTAACTCAGTTGGCAGCTTCATTTAGCTAGAACTAATACGTCTTTGGTCAATTGATCTTTTGCTTACACTATCTGTTGACTAGAAATCAGAGAGAAGTTGGATAAATCCTGGGAAAAGAAACCAGTTGCGCTCCTCATGGGCAGCCCCAGGAGAGAGGAATGACTTGATTGTTTTATCATGTCTTCTAGACCAACAATAGTGATGGTGGCTTGCTGGTAATCACAGAGTCCTTTAGACTTTCAAAGGCTCTTTACAAACATTGTATCAATTAATTCTCTCACAAACTTTTGGAAGGAGGTAGTGCAAATGTGGTGGAGAAGATAGCAGTAAACCTGGATTTGAAAAACAAGATAATCTGTGTTCAATTCCACCTCTGGGACTTCCTAATTGTGTCAACAGGGAGACTCAACCTACCTGGGCTTGATGTTCTTATTTGATAAAATGAAAGTAAGTAGGCTGCAGCAGTGACTTCACAAGGTTGCAGGGAGGCTTACATGGGCTCCTGAGATAGAGCACTTTGCACACCTAACAGCTTTCTGCTCATATTGACTGTCATTATTTTCACCAATCTACAGAGAGAGGGAACACCCTTTAGAGTTCAATGACTTGCTGAAAAGTATGAAGCAAGGACGGGGTGTTTTCATAGTCCAAAGGGTCTGATTCCAAGACTAGTCCTTTTCAATATAGAATGCTAT
The DNA here is from genome assembly GCA_028658325.1 of Potorous gilbertii. Lineage (NCBI taxonomy): Eukaryota > Metazoa > Chordata > Mammalia > Diprotodontia > Potoroidae > Potorous > Potorous gilbertii. The sequence continues at coordinate 5,438 of JAQQSK010008552.1, forward strand.
GATGCTGATTATTATTTTTTCCTGTTAATTTCAATTAATTTACATCAAATGGGAGGTGATTATGTCATTATTTTGGTGAGGAGAGGAGTGGCACAAGAACAACGTTCATTTGTTTTTTCTGTTCTAGTGAGAGAGAGAAATCACATTGCTCAATAACAGGGAGTCTGTTTAGACCCATATTTAAGCAAACACTATACAGGAAGTAACATTGTGATTAGGGCACATCCATATAATTTTCCAACCATGAAACATTTACTTTTTAAATACATCATCGATCATTGGGAGGGGAACTCTCAAAATCTCTACTCAATACAAAATAGAGAAAGGCATCTTCAACAAAGTATTTCAAATTATGGCAATTATTGGCCTCTTTAATGTTGAATTAGTTTGATTATTTCCTGATAATTAAAACATGTGGCTTGATAAGATATGCTGAAATAACCATAGGACTTCCCTCCTCTCTCCTTGCGTATCATGCCAAGGTAATGAAGTAGACAAGTTTAGAATAGTTGTATATTTCTGTCTGCTTTCATTAAGAAAACATGTGTTGCTGTTTTCATCATCACCACCTCATCGTCATAGCTACCATTGTCATTATGGCAGGAGGAAGATATACTCTAACTTGTCAGAAGGTAGATCGCCTTTGTCTACCACCCATGTGGAAGTACTTTCCGTGAGTCTTTGATAGTGCCAGGACATTCTTTAAAACCTGGAATTGCTTTAAAAATAATCTTAATCCTAATGAAATAATCTTATACTAAAACCATTATTATATATGACTTCTCTATGAAAAAACAACAAAAACAACAGGTCTTAATCCGTATGTAACATTTTGAAATGAGAATTTCACATTCAAAATATAATCCATAGCTTGGTAAAGGATGGTTTCCTCTCAAACCTGGAACCTCCCTTTCCAAGTTTCAAAGTATTAGAGATGGTCTCTGAATAGGAGTAACTTTCTCCTTTCTTCTTTCAGGTACTGAATGCACCACAGTACGAAAAATAACATCTTTGATTTATGAAACCACTTCATTCCAATTTGGGAATAACATCCCTAAGAACACTGGTTTTTTTTGATTGTGTATTTTGTGGTTTATTTCCCCAAGAAAATCGAAATTAGTTCCAAGTTGTGAATGGTAATGGAAGAAAATCTTTCAAAAAGTAATGAAATTTTTTGATAGGTTTTATTTATAGCCTAGCCCCCTCATATGTCTTGCTTTGCCTCTCCTACAGAGTTAGTCTAGATTAGTCTAGATAACAGATGATTTTTAAATCTGTAAATTAGAAGAGGAAATGCAAAACCAAACTCAGAAAAATCTGATGTTACATGCAATGTTACTCACCCATGAACCTCCCAGCTCTGGAAAGGAATCTGGTTATGTGTCCTCTCCTATGTCTTGCTCTTTATACTTTCACAACATTCACCTTTGCTTTGTCTTGTTTCTTTACATTTATATTGATTTAGTCAATGTGTCTATTGCCTTCCTATCCCTGCTTCTTTCCTTTATGCTTCAGTCCATGTAAGTCTTCCCATGCTTCTCTATAGTTAAAATTTTCATTACTCTATCATCACAATAGCATTTGATTACATTCATTTGCCTCAATTTGTTTAACCAAAAAATGACACCCGTTTAAAAATAAGTTGTTATTCAGATCTTCTGTTTCCTATCCCATCAGTTAAGCCTATTATCCTTCCCCTGCTCAGGTCCCATCCCATATAAGAAATAGTACTTTCTAAAGGTGAAACAATAAACAAATTGATAGACACATTGAGAAAGTTCAACAAAATATGCAAAGTGAAATTGAACCTGTGAAGCTACCACAAGCACAAAGAGGTAACTTGGAGGAATCCTCTCATATCTCTTCATTTGAGTTCCTCTTAATCTTTGTAAGTTTTACACTAATTTTTATTTGTATACTTTTTCTTTACATTTAAATTATTGTAGCTATTTTGTATTTTGTTTTGTAGAAGGACATTCTTTTGGAACATTAAAATATCACCAGAAGAACACTATTAGAAGATTGTGTAATGGAGAGCCAGAAAAGTATGACCAAGTGATGGCAACTGGAGGGAACTTCCCTATCAGTCAAAATGTGGCAAGACTTCCCAGTTTTCCTGAATCTTGAGGAGGACTCACTTTTTACCCTTGGACACTAATATTTGGAAGTTTTTGTTTCTTATGACATTCTTGGAATGCTCAAGTTATTGCTTTAAGGTTTTTCTTTTAATTTCTAAAAGTAAGGAAAAAGAAACACAAGTCATTATCATTTTAATCTCTGTCCTGAACCCAACACAGTGCACATCATAAGCACTTAATAAATGTTTGTCAAAGGAAAGGATGAATGGATTTAATCACACTATTCTCTTGTACAACCTACAGGAACGACGAAGAGTCCATTAGCATAGACCCATAGTTTGTGAGTTGGAGGGGCCCTCCAAGGCCACTGAGTTCAACATCATTATTTGATAGATGAAAACATTGAAGATCAGATGCTTTAAGTGCCTTGCCAAGGTCCCATATCATAAATGTCAAAACAAGGAGATTTGAACCCGAGTTCTTTGATTTCAAAATGAAGGTTCTTTCTATTACTCCAAGCTACTTCCCTTCCTAAAATAAAAATAAATTTCTCTATTTCATGAGGTCATTAGTTTAGAGCTGGAAAGGACCTTAGGGATTACCTAGGTCACTCCATCCCAATATGACACATAAGGAAACTGAGGTTCCAGGAGTAAAAAGGGACTTATCTATGGTCATACAATGACTTAGTCATTTACTCTTCATTGACTTATATTTAAGGCATCACTGAAATTGCTTAAAGGAGAATTTAACCACTTTCTTGGTGCATAGGGTCTGGTAACATACAATAATAGGGTACCAAAGAATGGCATACAATGGCATCCTGTTTAGCCTTCTAGCTCAGGCATTCCCAGCTACTTCCATCCATTCTGCTGTTTAGCCTTAAACAACTTGACCATCTTTGCACACCTGCATGCTGATCCCACGTGAAAACCCTTGACCCCAAATTGTCTCAGGGTTGAGGTTCTAACTTAAGTCCTTGAAGAGGGACATGGAAATTTGGGGGCAGATAGACAGAAGATCCCCCTGGAGAGTCCTAGGGATGTTGCAGTAGCAGTAGCAGCGATTAATGCAGGTGGTATTTGAGACAAGGGAGCTAATGAGCTTTAATATGCATGCAGGTGAGGGAGTGCTGAATCAGTAGAGCCATTAATGAACCTATGACAGGCTAATTAGCTACAATTTAAAATCTATGGAATCTAATCAGAGGAGCTGAACACGGCTGCAAATCTGCCTGTGAATGAGTCTTTCTAAATACTCCAATCTGTTGCTTAGTCACTGATTGATAGTAATTGCTTTTTTCCCTCTATTGTGTGGAGGAAAATGCCCAATTTTGCTCTGATAGAGGAGGACACAACATCGGAGTTAAATGCCTAAGATGTTTGGCTGCTTAAGTTTTAATCAGTGGATGCTTAAAAAAATCAAAGTAAAATTAATTTTCAGCTCTGAATATAGATGATTAAAAATATACCACCACCCTCTCATGGATTCCATCAGCTTGACAAAATCCTATGGAACTGTTTATCAACTCCAACCAGAACATCGCAGAGTTGTGGCAAAGACATCAATTTATGGCAATGTGGCCAAGCCACTGATTAAGCCACAGATTTGTTTAAGGTGGGACCATTTATGACAGTTCTCAAAGATAACAAACTGGTGACAGGATAAGCTTAACATAATGCAATGTCTAAGTGTGAAAGAGTTTTCACGGGATGACATAGAAAAAATATGATCTTAAAGTCACTGAAAAACTGATGAATATTCACAAAAGGATACTTTTTTATATAAATGAATCAGTGACATGATTTTATTTCAAATGGTTCATGACCATACATGGACTAACAAAAAAAAATGTGGAAGCAACTTACAAACTGAAATGTAGAGAGGTAGAAGAATAAAATATGAGATGAAAAGTAACGGGGAGGAGTACACTAATCTAGATAATAGCATTCATCCAAAAGGCATTTATTAAATGCCTACTAAATGTAAGGCACTGTGCTGAGAAACAAGTATGAGGAGTGGAGAGACATCAGAAAGACATCTGTGAAATAAAATGAAATGATAAAAGTGGAATTGGAGGAATGAAATGCATGCTCCTTGGGGTCTTAAAAGGAAAAGAGAAGGGGAAAGGATGGACAGAAATTCCTAATGGCAACTGAGAGGGAAGAAATGAAAATAGGATATGACATTAAATATATGTGTGTATTGATTGCTTTAAAGGCAAAGATATACTTAAAATATTTAATTATTTACATGCATATTTAATGCCAAATTTTGAATAAACATGTTATGTGAACGTGGATCCACATAGTATCTGCATATAGATGTGTGTGAATGTACGATATACATAATAGATATAGCTACACATATACACACGTATATATGTAATGTCTATCATCATTTTCATTCTCTCTGTCTCTCTCTCTCTCTGTTTGTCTCTCTGTCTGTCTCTGTCTTTCTCTCTCTCTCTCTCTCTCTCTCTCTCTCTCTCTCTCTCTCTCTCTCTCTCTTTCTCTCTCTTGCATCAGAATTATGATGGCCCCATGCCTTAAAGTGGAGGAAAAGTCCCTTACCAAAGGCATTTCCTTTCCATCTTAGGCACACATGGAATCAGAATAGACTTGGAAACCCTTAGTGGTATGGGATTAACCCAGTGGTCAGTCAGCCTGTTTTCTTCTGGCCCACTAAGCAGTTCAATTGAATTTAATTTCCTGTGAAAGAACTACAAAATAGAGACCTTAAATAGACCTTAGGTATTATTCTTCATTTCTCTAACTGCAAAAAAAACATTGTATGAATTAAATATCTAAAATAAAAGTCCAGAATATTATTTTTAAAATGACCATTTCAAAGACTTTTCTAATTTCAAATTTGTTCTGAAGTGAAGTGAGTTGTTTTCAGTAGAGAGGGCAATAAACAAACTCATTAAAATTATAGCTAATATGTCCTTTATGTTCCAAGCACTGTGCTAGTTATAAAGAATACAAATTTAAAAAAAACCAGCCCCTCCCTTCAAGAAATTTATTTTAGAAGAGAAAAAACCTCCCTGGAAATAACTGAGGGGAGTTTGAGAGTTGCTTTCAGTAGTTGTCGGGTCCTTTCCAAAAGCAATAGTGATGTTGACATCGTGACTGTATGAATAGCATGAAGGAGAAGGGATGGGGTTATAAAGTGGGGGAGGTACATGTGGCAGCAGGGCATATGGTGAATATCCAGGGTAGATGGATGGGAAGCTTCACCAAAGACTCACTAAAGTAGGACCTGAGAAGTTGTTCTCATTCACATATTCAATGGGCCAGCTTAACCCCAGACTAAATTTCCAAAGTGAATTGAACAAATTCAAACAGTTCATGGAATATATTCTAATCGTCGGGCAAATGACGATCTTGTAATGAGGAAGTGAGAGATGCAAATACCGTATCAGATACTTACTTTTTGTAAGAGATATTGGGGAAGACTCTTCTCATCCCTGAGCCACGGTTTCATTAGTTGTAAAATCAAAGTTTTATTAGATGGTCTCTGAGGCCCACTGTCAAAAATTAGTGTCATTGATTTAGAACTGGTTGATTTTATACATCAAATAATTTGATGTTTCATTTTTTATTGTAAATTTCCCCTTGCAAAAAGGGGAAACTGAATCAGAGAGAAGCAAAATTAACTGCTTAAGGCCCTATAGGCGAGTGGCACAATCAAGATTTGAATACACATTATCTAACCCCAAATCTAGTATTTTTTCAGTGCCCCATGCTGTTTCTCACAGTCACTAGTTAGAGAACTTGGTACGACCTAGAGAAAAGACAAAAATAAACAGTACTACTTAAAATTAGTCACAGTGGATCCTAAGAAGAGATTGACTTTCAAATGGTAGTATTCACTAAGTAAATAATGGCAATGATTAATGGTGGAGGTAGGGGAGAGGAGTTCTCAGATCATACCATCATGGAAGAACTGAAAACTTACAGGCCTTCCAAGATGTCTCTGAAACACGGGATAGTGCCCCCTTCGTACTAGGACTTTAACATAAATCTAACTTTAAATCTAAAAAGTTGAGAAATAAGACAGAAAAATGCATAAAAAATAAAAAAAGAGAACCTGACCACAGAAAATTTCTAGGCTGATTATAAGATCAAAACACAAACTCAGAAGAAGACAAATTAAAATAGGTATGTGTAAAGTCCCAAGATTTGGTCTGAGGCCCTGGAAGATGCCTCAGACAGAATTTCGCAAAACCAAATAAGAGAAGAGGAGTAAAATTTGGGAGAAGAAATGAAAGTGATGAAAAAAATCAGAAAAAAAGAGTCAACTGCTTGGTAAAGTAGGCACCAAACACTATTAAACAGAACATCTTAAGAAACAGAATGTCAAATGGTAAAAGAAAATGCACTCCTTAAAAGCACTAAAGGACTTCCTTAGAAATTAGAATTGGTCAAGTGGAAGTTACTTACCTCAGGAGATATTAAGAACCAATGAAAGAAAATCAAAAGAATGAAAAAATAAGAAAATGTGTTAAAGGAGTTATAGGAGGAAACAGTGAATCTACACGATTAGGGACCTCAACTTTCCCCTCTGAAAGATGAACAAGTGTAGCCAAAAAATAAACAAGAAAGAAGGTAAAGAGGTGAATAAAATTTTGAAAGAGTTATCTATGATAGACCCCTGGAAAAAAATGAGTGAGGATAGAAAGGGATATATATATATATATATATATATATATATATATATATATATATTCTCAGTAGTCTACGACAACTACACAAAAATTTACCATATATTAGGTTATAAAATCCTCACAATCACATGTAGAATATCAGAAACAATAGATGCATTCTTTCCAGATCATAATGCAATAAATTATATATTCAATAAAAGGTTGTGGAAAGATAAATTAAAAATAAACTGGAAATTACACAATCTAATCATAAAGAATGAGTGGATCAAAAAACAAAACACAGAAACAATCAATAAATTCATCATTGATATCAATATCAATACAATAATGAAACAGCATACCAAAATTTATGGAATGATTCCAAAACAATATTTATGGGAAGTTTATATCTCTAATCACTAACATTAATAAAATAGAGATAGAGCAGATCAATGAACTGAGCACGCAACAAGAACAACAACAAAAACTAACTCTAACATATTAAAATCTGAAATTAAATACCAAATTGGAAATTTTAAAAATCAGAGCAGATATTCATAAAATTGAAAGTAAGAAGACCATTGAACTACAAAATAAATCTAGGACATTATTTTATGGAAACAATAGAAAAAAATCAGATAATTTGATTTAGGAGAAAAAGAAGAAACTTAAATTACCAGCAACAAAAAAATGAAAGAAGTGAATTCATTACCAATGAAGATGAAATTAATGTAATTATTAGGAATATTTTGTCAAATTATGTGCCACCAAATGTAACAATCTAACTGAAATGAAGATTATTTAAAAATGTCCAGATTAACAGAAGAGGCAATAGAATAGATAAATAACTCTATCGTAGGAAAAAAAAAAATGAACATGTAACAAAAGGAGCTTCATAAGGGAAAAAAATCTCAAGAACCAGATAGATTTACAAATAAATTCTATGTAACATTTTATTTTATTTATTTATTTATTTATTTATTTATTTTTTAAAAATAAATTTATTTAACTTTTTACATTCATTTTCACAAGATTTTGGGTTCCAAAATTTTCTCCCCCTTTGTCCCCTCCCCCCTCCCCGATACACTGGACATTCTAATTACCCATATCACCAATCTGCCCTCTCTTCTATCATCCCTCCCTTCCCTTACCCCATCTTCTCTTTCGTCCTGTAGGGCCAGATAACTTTCTATTCCCCATTACCTGTATTTCTTATTTTCTAGTAGCAAGAACAATACTCAACAGTTGGTCCTAAAACTTTAAGTTCCAGTTTCTCCCCATCCCTCCCTCCCCACCCATTC
>JAQQSK010008554.1:0-13463 GCA_028658325.1 Potorous gilbertii
ACAAATGGGGAGAAAATTTTGGAACCCAAAATCTTGTGAAAATGAATGTAAAAAGTTAAATAAATGTATTTAAAAAAAAAAGAGAAAAAAATATCATGTATGATAATTTGTGTGAACATGGACATGATTTTATAAATCACTAAGTCAAATCCCCTTACTTTATAGATGAAAAATTGAAGTTCATGGATGAAAAAATGGTTTATTCAGAGTTATTCAACTTCTATCAATGCAGAGACTCAAACCCAAGCGCTTTAACCCCTGCTCTCCCAGCCTCCTAGTTCAGGATTTCTTATAATCTACATCAAGCTGCCTTCAACTCATTCATTGCATCATTGAAATGATGACCAATTCTCTAAAGAGAAAAATGATGTAAAAGTATGAATGGGGGAAGGGCAGAAAGTGGAAGCAATCTTAGATCCAGAACATGTTTTGAAATTTTATGAATCCTTAGACTTAAGAATATCTTTTTCTCACATTGGCAATAATATAGATATCTTCTGAAAGATTCCTCATCTCTTATAACTAAGAGATCTTAGAGGTTGTTTAATCTAATTCTTATTGGACTCAGGAATCCCTAATAGAAAGTCATTCAGTCTCTATTTGAACAACTACAATGACAGAGAACCTTGTTTTTCTAAGGCATTTCACTTGATCACTTGTTAATCACTTGTTAATAACAGTTGTTATTAACTTCTAATTAATAATGGTTTTGATTCATTTATTGCTTTATGGTTACAACATGAACTGAAATAGTTATCTCATTTGTTCCTTGTGACAACTCTGTGAGTTAGGTAGTATTTCTATTCTTTTCTCAGATAAGGAAACTGAAACACAAAGAGAGAGAAGGACTTATTTATGGTGAACTAGTAAATGGCTAATGTGGGATTTGAAGCTAGTTCTCTTAAGTAAAAATCCAGATCTTTCCACTGTATTATATCTAGAAATTTTTCTTTTCCTTCTATCAAAATCAGAATGACTCCATGGCATCTTCTCCTATATCTCTTATTTGTGGGAAAGTTTTCAACTCCAGGGCAAGCTGGTAGTAACAGGGGAAAGGAATATATTTTGTACATGCCTTAAAAACTGCATAGGCTTGTTCTCTTTAAATGTATATATATATATACATTTATGTATGTATATATATATATATATATATATATGTATATATTTATATATATATTTATATATATATATGTATGTATATATATATATATATATATATTTATAAATGTCATGGGAAGCTAGAAAGCCTTTTAAATGACTTTGAAGTCACTTCTCAATGACAAAGTAAAGTATGATAAAATCTGTAAAGCCCAAGTGAAGCTCAGAACAAGCTCCTATTTAATACATTCAATTAGACGTTATTACAAACAGTGGCAGGTTCAATCTCACAGTCCAACTTCCAGAATCATTTATTCTTACTCTAACATTCCCCACCCTATGTACCAGGAACAGGTCCTGCCCAGGACATCATGGGCATGGAAGAAACACAATAGAAGATGCATTCAGTTGGTCAGTGATGATGATGTTGATGATAGGCAAAACTACAATATCTATAGAGGTCTAAAATTTTCAAAGTGCATGTCCATAACAATCCTGTGAAATCAATAATGTAGATGCCATCTTCCTTGTTTTACAATGAGGAAACTGAGCTTCAGAGAGGGGTTGAGATTTGCCCAGAATCACATAACTATCTACTATCTAAACCTGGATGTTGACATTAATGTTATAATAATATCCACCATTATCTCAATACTTTAACCTGAAAAAATATATTGTATTCAGAGTCAGTATACCTGGTTTTGGATGTAGGATATGTCACTTAACATCAAAATTATTGATTTTATTTTTTGTAATGGCCTCTATCATTTGTTTAGTTAAGAATGTATCTCCTTTTCAGGAATAGTAATGAAGTTGATAAAATTGGCTCCTGGGGAGACTGAGACTGGTATATTGCTTATTCTCTGGTGTCATGAGTTGTAATAAAGTTAAAGTCAATTGGTAGAGCCTGAAGGAAGGTTGTCCCAATACAGTAAATCCCCAGGGATGGGAAGCCACCAGATTAATGAGCTGGAACCCATAGCAGGTCAAAAAGAGAGTAGGTCACAGCCTCCCTGTCCAGCAATGAGATTCGCGTCATTAGTGGCTTTTGCATTTCCAGCTTAGAAAACATAGAGAGACCTAGAATCAAAAAATAATTATAAAAAATAGGTAAAATAGAGGTATAGACAGGTATATCAGAATCTACATATATGTTTATAAATAAACATGTTTGTCTATGCATGTGGATATTAACATGTTGGCACAATGGTTTTCAAAACAACTAATGAAAGATATATGTGTGGATACATAATACAATTTTATCCTATGAATATTACGTTAAAGTATCCAGTATCCAAATATTGTAGAACACGATATAATGGTAATAACAACAGTAGCTAACATTTATGTAGCATTTATTATGTTCCAGGTACTGTCTAAGGACTTTACAATTATTTTCTCTTTTGATAGCTCATCACAACCTGGGAGGAAGGTGCTATTATTATTCCCAGGCTACGTATGAAGAAACTGAAGGTAAACAGAGGTTAAGCGATTTGCCCAGACTCACATAGCTAGTGTCTAATGTCAGATTTACAATTTCATCTTCTTAACTATAGGCTCAGTGCTCTAACTTTCAATCTAATATGCCCAAATGTTTTCATATTTCCAGTAGTTTGTTTTGTGTGGTTTTTTAATCAAATAATTTCTTATTAACTAGTAATTTACATTTGCTGGCTTATTGAACACTGTTATTGACTTCTATGCTTTCTGATTGTCCCTTGTCTAAAGTATTCCATTTATCTATTTCTCTATTTGTATTTTATTTCTCTATTGGTATTCTAAAAATACAAAATATGAATTTTGCTTTAATGTGGTTAAGGCTTTATATTCCTATGCCTCATTCATTCCTAATTGTTTCATTATTTCCCTTGACACTCAAGATCTTTAATTTCTACAAATGAATTTATTTTAATTTTATCGGTCTACAATGTATCCCTTTCTTCAATTGGTAAGCATAGCAATAAAACTGTGTATTAACTTTGAATGTATTGTCATTTCTTACTGTACTGGCACAGTCCAGGCCTGAACCCTGAATGTTTGTTTGTTTTTGTTTATTTCCTTAAAGAGAATTTTTAAATTAAATTGATATAAATATTTTGGGTGCTTTCTTTGGTAAATGACTCAAGAATATTTTATGAATTTTAGTTGTTCTGAATGTGATTTCACTTTTTGTTATTTCTTACCTTATTCTTATATTATTTTCTAGAAACTTTGTTGATGTTTGACGCTTTATTTTGTAGCCTGCAACATTGCTGAAGCTATAATGGCTTCAATTAGTATTTTTGGTAATTATCTAAGATTTGTTAAATAAGAAAATCTGTCATTATCAAATACGGACAGTTTTTGACCTGCTACATTGCCCAAATGTAGGCCACAATTGCTATTAACAAAATGTTCTAAATTCAGGTCATATCTTTGAATGAATGGAGTATTTTATGCTGTACTTAAGTAAAATATCATGTCAGACCAAATATGCTGTACTTTTTTCACACTAAGCAGGATTGCATAAAAACTTAATATATCTTAATGTGAGTATTGTTTTCAGTGTATATCTCTATCTGTTTTCTGTTCTAAATTATTTCTTCAGGGTAATAATGTCTTTTCACAGATTGACTATGATCATTGTGATAGAATAATTGTAGTGCATATTTTTATTATAAGCAAGTTTTTATTCATCAAAAAAATAAGTGAATGATAATCATTCCTGGTAGACCTGAGTTATGGTGAGAATTTTAAAAGGGATCAATATTTTAACATCCAGGTAGTAAGAAGTTAACTGTAGATTAGGAAGGAAAATCAAGAATATTTAGGAAAGACTAAGGAAAAAGATAGAATCTTTGTGCCTAAGGAAGGAAATGCCATCCCAATAGAAACAGCAAGATTATGTGGTTTAGAAGAATACAGGGTATAATCCTCCATGGTTACACAAATGAAACAAATGCAGCTAAAATTAGAATAAAAGTAGTAACTGGGAGAATTTTTTTTTGCCTCAAGTTTCTCCGATAAAAGTCTCATTTCCATAATATATGGGAACTAAATTTAATTCAAGAGAAAAAAGTCATTCCTTTATTTATAAATAGTCACAGGGTATGAATAAGCAGCTTTCAGAGAAATTCAAGCTATTAATAGGCATATGTCAAAAGATTCTAAATCATTAATAGACAAATACAAATTAAAACAGCTCAGAGATGCTACCTCACATGCATCAGATTGGAAAGCATGATCAAAAAAGGGGGAAAATGACAATTCTGGTTTGAATATTGGAAAACAGTTAAACATACACTGATGGTGGAGCTTTGAACCAGCTTGCATGTTCTGGAAAGCAATATGCAATTATGTCCCAAAAGTTATTGAATTGTGCAAACCCTTTGAGCTAGCAATATTTCTTTTAGGTCAGTACATAAAGCAATCAAAGAAAGAATAAAAAGGTTCATATTTACAAAAAATATTTGCAGCAGCTTCTTTTGTTGTGGCAAGTAATTGGAATCTAATGGGATGCCCAGAAATTGGTAAATGGCTGAAAAAGTTACGGTACATGAATGCAATGGAATACTACTGAATGGTAAGAAATTACATAGGGAATGTTTTTAGAAAAAAAAATAGAAGACTTATATGATCTGAGGCAAATGAAATAGGCAGAACCAGGGGAATATTCTTTATAATAACAACAATATTATAATTAAAATTAATTTTGAAAGACTTAGTAACTCTGATTAACAAAATGACTAACCACAGTTCAAACAGACTCATGATGAAACATACTGTCTGCTTCATATACAGAACTGACGGACTCAATAATACAGATCAAAGCATATTTCCTTTTTTCTTCCTTCCTACCTTCTTTATTTCCTTCCTTCTTTCCTTTTTGCTTTCTGTTTCTTTGTCATTTTTTGAACATAATGATAATTACTATCATGGTGATAATTGAATAGGATTTTTATAACTCTCTGTCTTTGTCTCTATCTGCCTCTGTCTCTGTGTCTCTGTCTTTGTGTGTATATATATATATATATATATATATATATATATATATATATATATATATATATATATATCTTTGTGTGGGTATATGTAATGCTTTTTTTTCTTGCCTTCTCAAAGGATGGAGAGAGAGAGACAGAGAGAGAGAATTCAGAACTGAAAATGAAACAAAATTGAATTTGTTGTTAAAACAATACTAAAAGGCAGAGCTAAGAAAAAAGAGTAAGTCAGGTTCTGACCTGAATTCTCCCAAATTTCCCTCCTAAAAACTTTAAAATAACACCTCAAAACAAATTCTGGAGCAGCAGAAGCAACAAAATGATAGCGTGAAACAATTTTTCAGTCCCAAAAAACTTAAAAGGTGAGAAGGAAAGGTCTTTACACTGGAGTGAAAGTGGAATGCAGTCCAGTACAGGCCATGCCCCAGTTATCCAGCAGCAGGCCCTGGGGCAAGTGAATTGGCAGCAGTACTTCTGGAACTCAGCTCACAGCAGGTAATGGGGGTTGAAAAACTGATGAGAAGATTACTGGTGACCCTTTACTGGCTATGACTTAAGGACTCTGTTTCATTACCCATATGCAATTCCAGGTCACAGTCTCAGGCTAAGGAGGAGCACTAGTGGGAGCGGGTAGCCTGATCATATTTGCAAGGCGGAAAGGTTCACACACCAGACTACAGACCAGGAGAGTAGTGACTATGCCTCTCCTTAGATCACACCAACCAGGAAGAACTGAAAATTTATAGACCCCCAAAAGTAGCTCTGAAGACAGCAACACAACAAACCTGAAGTTTGTAGCAGTGCCCCCTCCATCCTGGGAGCAGAGCCCAGCTTTAACATAAAGGTAAAAGTCAAAAAGTATGTTGGAAAAAATGAGCAAACAAAAAAAATCTGACTACAGAAAGTCATTATGGTGACAGGGAAAATCAAGAAACTCAGAAGACAGACAACAAAGAATTTTCCTAGGAAATAGTCATCTAAATTTGGAGAGTTCTTTCTTCTCCCTCAAGTTATTTTGAGTACATCTTATATATTCTTATCAATTGTACATGTATATCTATAGTTCCAATACAATGTAAGATCCATGGGACAAGATCCTATATAATTTTTGCCTTTGCATACCCAGGACCTTGAACAGAGCCAAGCACATAGAAGGCACTTTAGAAACACTTCACAAACTGAATTGAAATGAAGCAACAATACAGGCCTATTGAGGTTCTTAGGAATGCCTTTCTCATACTCATGAAGAAACAAAACATCATTTTTGTTTACATTTACTCAGCAACAATGCAAAATTTACATTCATTGAAGTATATATTGCCATCAGTGAAACAGAGAGGGTAATAATTTTGGTCACACACATGTGGTGATAATTTTTCAAACTGTCTAAAGTCACAATGTAGGAATCACAGTGGCACAGTATTAATGAGCTATCATGTCTACAACTTCAGGATCCATCATGTTATACTCACAATAAGGGGCAATCAAGGTATCAAGGCTTCTTGTGTCTTTGAACAAAGAAATCATAAGAGTATGAGGTCACACAGCTAAGAGTGTCTCTGGGTTAAGGGTCTAGGGACATGAATTCTAAGCAAAAACTCTCCCCAAAAGAGAAATATAACCACTCCAGTCACAGACATGGGCCTATGACCTGAATCCTAAGGTGGCCTCTTAATGGTCAGCAAACCATGGTTTGGGCCAAATCGTTGCCATCATTCAGACTAAAGTCCCACTTCCTCTATGAAGCCTTTCCAGTTCTCTCTGCACTCAACTCATCTCAATTTTCCCAGAATTCCTATAGCAATCATGGTCTAATGAGCAAAGATTTGGGTTTAGGAATATACTGTATCCTTTGGTTTTGTTTTTCAATTAATTTATAAATAGATATCTTGCCTCCCAAATGAAACTGAAAGTTGCTTGACAGAATGAACTGAAATAAGAGTAGAAAAAGACTTTAGAGGAATCCCTCATTTGGCATTTGAGGAAATTAAGGTCCAGACACACTAAATCATATGTAATTGTAAATTGGACTTATAAAAAATATGACTAAATGACTAAAACTTCCATAGCATTTTACCCAGAAATGCCACTGCTAGACTTAAACCCCAAGACAGGAAGAAAAGTGCCATATCCACTAAAGTATGGATGACCGCTCTTCTTAGAGTAATCAAACATTAGACACAAAGGAGATGTCCATCAGTAACTAAACAAACTGGAATATATAGAAGTGTTGCAATGTTGGTATGATTTGCAGAAGATAACTATAAAGACTGTAGAGAGAGATGCAAAGTGAAGAAAGCAGAATCAGATGGGAAGCAATAATAAAGTGACTACTACAGTAATGTAAATGAGAAAGAGAACAAACAACAAGTCAAAACTGAACTCTGAGCAATTACCATGGCCAAGCATAGGCCTAAGGAAGAAATCAATTACAAAATTATCTGCTTGGCACTCAAAGCCCTTCATAACCTATCCCTCCTCTACATTTTTAGCCTTCTTATACCTTATTCCCTGAAACATAGTCTTCAATTCAGTGACACAGGCTCCCTGGCTGTTCCATAAATAAGACACTCCATCTCCAGCTCTGGCCATTTTCTCTGACTTTCTCCAATGTTTAGGAGGCACTACTTCCTCTTCTTGCTCTTCTGCCTTCCTTGGCTTCATTTCAATCCCAACTAAAACTCCATCTTGTGCAGAAATCTATTTCCAACTTCTTTTAATTCTGTCACCTTCCTTTTTAAATCATTTATCCTCTATATAGCTTGTTTGTACACTTTTTTAATTTGTTGTTTCCTCCATTATATTGTGAGTTCTGTGATGGCAGGGACTATCTTTTCCCTTTTTTGCATCTTTATGCTTGTCAGAGTGCTTGGCACATAGTATATACTTAAAATATGTGTAGTGAGTGACTGAAGTAATAGAAGTCAAATCTTTAACTTTCATTGCATAGTTGGGGACTGCACGTTTGAAATTGTGCATATGTTGTTAGACTTATTTTAGGGATGGTGATTTTTTCTTTTTTTTATTCTTTAAAATTAGGGAAAATTCTGCAGTCTTCTAAGGGAAAATTGAGAAATATATTGGGAAAGTACATCTCTATGAAAAATATATTAATAAAAATTGTAAAATAAACAAGTATGCTCCTGGGAATTGAAATCAACTGCTCTGGCCTCTAAATATTCTATGCTTTCTACTCTACCACAATGTCTTCCTTCTGGCCACACAGAACCTAGTGAAATTCTGAGCACTCTCACAACCCTCACTTAAAACTTTGTGAATTGAACTGAATGGGATAGAGCTGAGTTCAGCATCATTTTATTTAATGAGTGGGTAATTTCTGCCTCTCTGACTAGTTATTTAGTTCATATATTAATTAGTTCATATATTGAAGCAGCTAAAGACATTAGATGCCCAGTTGAAAATCAGTTTTTATTCTGTAGTCAGACCCTATAGTCATAGTCCTTAACCTAGAGGAGAATGAGGCAGAAGAGAAGTTCCACATTGTCAACATATACCAAATGTCTGAATGAAATGTGAAATTTCAATAGAACTATTTTTTCCTTGGACTATTGTCTTGACCATTTGTTTGAATTAGCCCATGCTAATGATATTTTCTACATACTTAAAAATGTTTTCCCCCTACATCCTACTGGACTCTTATTTGAGTTATCCCTAATATATATCTTTAATAATTTTGCATTAATGCCTATAAATGAACTATTGCTATCACTTGCTCTTTAGAAGTCTCTTTTGTAATCATGTGCATGTCTATGTGTGTGTTTGTGTGTGTGTAGCATAGTGAAACAAGTTCAAACAATGTCCCTGAGTGACACTGCATGCCTCATTCTCACCTTGTGGTCTACCTATTGCTTTTGAGGAGTCAATCCTATCAAGTTAAAAAAAATGGATGTATAAATCTTTCTATTTGTTCTGTCTTCTTTATTTTGTATCAATTTCCAGAAATCTTTCTAAGTTTCTCTAAACTCTTCACATTCATTACTTTTTAAAAAAAAACAAATAAATACCACTTCACTGCCTTCATAGAGACTATTTGTTCAGTCTTTCCTTTGATGAATAAACTCATTTTCAAAAATATGAGTTTTATTGACTCAGATTTAATATGTATCCTACTTGTCAAACTATTTTCTCCATGATATTTACAGATTAACTTCTCATTATTATTCCTGCAATTTAACCCAGAGTAGACTTTTAACTTTCTTTTTTCATCATTCATGTAATTCAACATTTCAAATGAACTGAGAGTTGATCTGGTTACATATACCTTCCTCTGACATAAGATGACTTCTCCCTAAATTCCTTAGAAAATCATAAGATCATGATGCTAGACTTAGAAGAGACCTTAAAACCATCCAGGACAAAGAAACATTATTTATAATGGTACACTTGGTTGAAGTTTTGGTTAATTTTGTAAGAATTCTTATTTTTCCTCTTTTGGTAGTTCTAGCAATAGCTCTCTGTGAGATGAAGTAGAAGGGAGTATAGAAAAAATGCACATGAGATGAACATGTACAATTATGTTACATATATACAAAATTATATTACTATATGTATTAAATATTTAATGTTAAATGTTAATATTACAATGAAATTATTTAGCATATTAGCACTAAAATGTCACTATTATAAAATGTAACAGAATGTTAAATGTGAATGTTAACTATATAATTAAATTTAACATCATGCATATTATATGTATATAATTTGAATGTTACTGCATCAAAGAGTTCTTTTCCTATTGTCAAGTCCTAAATGTAGAGGAAGCAAAACTTATTTGAATTTTTCCATTGATAAAGGCAATACAATACAATAAAGGCAAATACAATAAAAAAAGAAAATATCTGGAACCAAAACATAGAGCAATAAATCACTTTACATATATTGTAGGTAAGAATGAATAAGTATTCTTTCATCATTCAGGAGAGCCTTTATGTATTTGGATATATGTGGATTTGCTCTAAAGAGAATAACACAACAAATGGACAGTAAATTATCAGACAGAGCAACAAATTGGGGACTGTCCCTGAATAGGTGCTAGATAGGAGACTTTTGGATAAATTATTCTTTACCATCAACTTTGTAACATACTCTCATTCAGAAGACCCCATTTAGACAAACTCTTTCTCTTGAGTCATTATCCAAGAAAACTTAGAGGTTTCCAAACTTTTAACTAATGAATTATGTTAAAAATTGAGATTTCCTCGATCCATAGATTATTTAAGTACTGAGGGATACTTCTTTCTTATCACTCACTGTTACCCTCCTAATCATTCAGCTCTCTCATCTTCCTTTTACCTCAAGGATAAAAACTTACAAGTCCTCATTTTAGTCTATGATGCCTTTCACAGCTTGTCCCCAACCTACCTTCTCAATTTTATTGGACATCAATCTCCTTCCCATACATATATCACACTCCAGGCAAATTGGTCTTCTCTTTGTTCTTTATACACAACATTCTATGTCTATCCAACTTTCAGTTACCTTCCCTGGAAAATACCTTGAATACAACTATTATGTGCCTATTCCTTTTACATTTATTCAATGTATATTTATAAATGTATTTGTCTTCACCACTAGAACATGTTATTTAGGATTGGTTTACATTAATAGTGAAAATACTTATTAGTAAGGATTATTTATATTTTAGAATTTTGATTGACAGTACTTAGTACAGTGTGTGGAATGTATGAAGTGCTTAATTAAATGCTTAGTGATTAATTTATTGGTTAGATCTTGTCTTTCCACATTTGACAATTGCACATTCATGTCTTTGGATTACTTGTCTACTGGTATTAGCTTGTCCACTAGTGCAGAAAGTGACAAGACTATCAACTCAAAATTTTAGCTTTTTTAGATTTCAAAAGAATCTTTGAAAATATCTATTCACACCCACATCTATACAAAAAACCCTGTTCAACATTGATGACTTTTATCTAACTTCTGATTGAAGCCAGCTTCAATGACGAGGTAACCAATGGCTTCACATGAAGTCCACTCAATTTTTAGGGGTCTCTAACTTTTGGAAGTTCTTTTCTTTTATTCAAATTCTACATTTCCCTTCAGCAGTTCTCATCTAGTTCCAATTCTATTTCTATCCTCTGAGGCCAAAGAGATCACTAATCTCTCTTCCATATGGTAACCTTTCCAAGATTTGTTCACCTTGGTCATCATCTTTTGGATGTTTTTCAGTATATCAAGCCCAAGATGTCAATGTTAGCAATATAACCCCAAAGAGGTCACACATAGTAAAGGAGGTCTTATATCAGCCCAAATATTTATTAAAAACTTTTTAAAATAATAACGTAGACACAAAGTTGATATCCATCAACCAAGAAATGACTAAACTGTGACAATCCCCAAATATCTGAAACATAAGAAGTCTCTGGGTAAATAGTGTTTTAGGAACAGCTTTATCATATATTCTCACTCAGGAGGCCTGTTTGGACTAATCCTACATCTTGATTCAAAGCCAATGAAAACCTAGGGGACTCATAACTGGTAATTAGTTCATTATACTAGGAATTGGGGTTTATTGACTCATAGATCATTAGAGTAGGGAGAGTCCTTGCAGATCATCTCCTTCGACCTCCTCAATTTATTTAAGAGGTAGCTGAATCCCAGTGAAAATCCTTGCCCAATGTATGAAAGCTAAAGAGTAGTGAAACAAACTTAGATGTACTAACACCCAATTCAGCACTTTGTTCTGCCATATAACATCCCCCACAATTTTTTAAATGTAACAAATATATTAGAGTCACCAATCCAGCAAGTTTTTGTTTTATTTCACTCTACAAGGAAGAGAAAGGAACAATATATTCTTAATTCTTCACAGAAGATTCTGAAACAAAAAACATTGATTTCCTACCAAAGATTTAGATGTAACAAAAATTAATTGGAAATTAAATTAAATAGTGTAATCCTGAAAAAGGAGTGGGTCAAATAGCAAATCATATAAACATTTGATATGTCCATTAAAGGAATGATAATATTGAGACAACTTACCAAAATTTGTGGGATGCAGCCAAAGTGGTATTTAGGGGAATTTGTTATCTCTAAATTCTTCCATCAAGGGGGGAGGAGCCAAGATGGCAGAGTGGAAAGATTGACATATGCTACCTCTGAGCCCACAGCGTATAAATTACCTGTAAAAAGAACTCCCAACAAGTTCTGGAGCAGTGGACGCCACGCAACAATGGAGTGGAAGAGATTTCTGTTCCAGAGAACCCTGAAAAACTGATCTCAAAGGTCTGTCACACATCGGAACAGAGCAGAGCCCAGCCCTGCCCTGGCCACATGGCCCAAGAGGAGCAGATTCCAACAGGCTTCTGGGACAGAATCTCTGGCAGTCGTGTAGGTCCCTTCACCCATAGGCGGTACAGGTCAGTGAGAGACCCTATCTGGCCAGCCGAGAGGGGAGTGGGGTGTCTCCATAACTCAGACCACCTCAGGAGGAAGCAGCAGGGGAAGTAGTGGGGGAAGCAGCACGGACTGGGGCTCCCAAAGCAGGGAAGACCTCAGATCCATTGTAGAAGGTCTCCTCATAAACCCCCTGAGGGAACTGAGCCCTGTGAGGCAGCCTGCCCCCACCAGAGAAGCTGAACTTAATCCCACTGAATAGCAGCTCCACTCCCCACTAAAAGCTCTGAGGCTTGGAAGCAGCACTTGAATTTCAGATCCCAAGCACTAGTGAGGCTGCGGTGGAGGAGAATCCCAGGAGTCAAGTAACTGGCTGGGAAAATGACCAGAAAAGGGAAAAAAAAATAAGACGATAGAAGGTTACTTTCTTGGTGAACAGATATTTCCTCCTTTCCTTTCTGATGAAGAAGAACAATGCTTACCATGAGGGAAAGACATAGAAGTCAAGGCCTCTGTATCCCAAACATCCAAAAGAGATATCCAATAGGCTCAGGCAATGCAAGAGCTCAAAAAGGATTTTGAAAATCAAGTTAGACAGGTGGAGGAAAACTGAGAAGAGACATGGAGAGATGCAAAAAAAGCATGAAAAATGGGTCAATACCTTACTAAAAGAGACCCCCAAAAATGCTGAAGAAAATAACACCTTGAAAAATAGGCTAACTCAATTAGCAAAAGAGGTTCAAAAAGCCAATGAGAAGAATGCTTTCAAAAGGAGATGTAGCCAAATGGAAAAAGAGATTCAAAAGCTCACTGAAGAAAATAGTACTCTCAAAACTAGAATGGAACGGATGAGGTTAAAGACTTTCTGAGAAACCAAAAAAATCACAAAACAAAACCAAAAAAATGAAAAAATGGAAGAGAATGTGAAATATCTCATTGGAAAAACAAATGACCTGGAAAATAGATCCAGGAGGGACAATTTAAAAATTATGGGACTACCTGAAAGCT